>JAMZAV010009736.1:0-22255 GCA_024449915.1 Sweltsa coloradensis
CCCCAGAGCAAAACGAAATCAAGAATTGCTTTCCAAATTTTTTCCCTTTTTAAAAACTGAAGGTATCAACATCAAAAAAAATTATGGGTCAATTACCTAAAGCCCGTGTTCAACCATCTCGCCTTTTGTGAAACGGAGTAGATTTCTGGCCCCTTTTTCAAAAAAGACTGGTCAGTCGCAGCAAAACTACAATTAAATGCATGTTGCAATATTTGTAGTTTTGCAGTAAAAGCTGTACATTGGAACTAGGAGAAATTTTAAAACGCTGAAGCCTTTATAGCAGCGTTAAAAAGGTTTTACAGCCAGAAGAGGCAAGGGGCCTACACATTTACAGTGACAATGCTACGAACTTTGGGGGCTCAAACCGAAGCTTCAAGAGTTGCGTAGGCTGCCCCTTCCGAATCTTTTCTCGATCAGTCAAGGAATATGTGCTAAAAAACAATTTCTGGCACTTCTTTCCCCGCCCATGCACCACACTTTGGTGGTCCCCTGGGAAGCTGCAGTGAAGCCCATGAAATTTCTTTTGAAACGTTGGTAGGGACGGCTACACGACTTTTTGAAGAATTAGCCTCTCTTTCTCAAAATTGAAGCTGTATGAATTCCCGTCCTTTTACCGTTTTGAAAACATCCAAATGATCCAACGTTTTTAAGTCCGGGGTTTTTTTTCTAAGGCGCCCATTAATAACCTACCTGAGCCAGACTTGCTTAACACGTCTACAATCAACCATTATACTTTTGGCAACGAGTCCAACATATGCAAGCTTGTGGAAAATTTTGTAAAGGGACTCCCTAAAAGGGACTCCAGCAACGACAGAAATGGTCCACTTCCCACACAATCTAAACCGGGAATGGTGTGCCTTTTTTCGAGTGATGTCTGCCTCCTCTCCAAGGGAAACTGGGGGTCGTAAGAGCATCTGCCCGGGGGTTGAGGGGCTTGTTCGAGTTGTCAAATACATTAGGTCCAAACGTGTAAAGAGACCAATTTCTTTTAAAATTCCCTTTCCCTACTAAATGTCTTAGTAATTTCTTTTATTTTGATCTCCCCTCAACGGGGGGGGTATGTTTGAGTTTGAAAAGGGATAAAATTGTTTGCTTGTGAGGGCTTGACCTCCACAGTTTTTGTTTAAAATTGTTTTTTGTAGCCTAGCAAAGATGGTGTTGAAATGAATGTGAAATGAGTGTAAAATTTTTGAAAGTAAAGTAATTCAAATAAATAAAAATACATTTCCAAAATTAAATAAGCCCACCAGTTTTAATCGAAAACCTTCCAACAAACTTTTTTTCAAAATTTTTTTTTCAAAAGAGACTTAATATATAACCTTAAAGTCCATGTAAAAAAATGAAAAATTGTAGTCCCACCCCTCTGGTCAAAACGCGGGCCCCACGTATTTGATGTAAAATACAGTAGTACGTAGTAGGAGTATGCTAAAATCCTTAAAGTATTTTGAGCAGGTTTCAAGCCATTTTTTCACCAAGAAGGGAAAGGTCGTACCCCAAAAAATTTGGACATGTGTTGTCAGTCCTAAACCCCCTCGATTGTGATAGTTTTAAAAGTTTCACATCACGTTACATGACGGTGGGTAACACCTCGAAATCCCCCCAACTCTGCTTGGTGTATAAGGTGCTTGAGTGTGTAGCGCACAGCGGCTTGGATGCGGCGCCCTAACGGGCCCTAGATTATAGTAGGGAGTCAACCTTTACGAAGATATATTTTATGAAAACATATTATTATATAATTGCATGGTGCTCTCAATCCAAATTTCGGAACTGTGTTTAAAAAAGGGGTTAAAAGCTGAAAAAGCAATTTTTAAAAGGGCATTGTTAAAACAATAAATAAAAGTATCCAAATGTCAGGACCCTTTTATGTATTTTAAGAGTCGTTGAATGAAGTTAAGTATTGATTTCCAATCTTTAAATCAAAAACAAAAAGTCACAATTTGTAACCGACTAACAACCCAATTGAAGTCAGTTTAATAACTTAAAAAGTAAATAACGTTTACTTAATTCTTTTCGAATTAACATTAAAATTTATAACATTTAACGTTTTCCTACAGTCGAAATCAATACAAAGTTTTAAATTTAAAAAATGTTTTTAACGTGTAAGGGCTACGTAATAATTTTGTGATTAAAAAAATTGCAAAATGTTATAGTATTGTGATACTTTGTAAAATGATATAGAAAGGCATAGGATAAACACCACAAATAAAAATAGATAATATAATTAAATGTAAATGCTTTCGTAAGCAATATGGAACGAAATATATTTCATTCGTATTGATGGTTACAGTACCTTAAAAAGTGTAAATGAAAAAGTATCTCGCAACACAGCCTCGTTTCCTAAAACAACTCGCGTGAATCGCCTGATAATTCGCAAATTTAAATGGAGAATGTTTTGTAGATGATTCAGAACTGGAAGCAGAAAGCTAACTAATTGGAACTAATACTGACCGACATTAATTCCTGTTTACCAACCATTAATTCGGTTTTGTCCCAGCAGATTAATGGAGCTGTCAGCATCGTTGTTTTTGTGCGAGGTTTAAGTTTAGGCGGGGGCTGTGTGGTTTATCGGTATTCCAAAGCACTTGCTACGGGCACAGCTCGGAGATATTGCACTTTCGCAAAGCAGTTAGAGATGGAATAATTTAGAGATTTGGTGGAGGTGCCGGGTCCGCTGTTTTAATCGTCAGAAGTCGATTAGCTCAAAGATTTTGTATTTTGCAAAGTGTTTTCAACAAAGTTTTGTTATTGTAGTTAACGTGATGAAAACTGTATAATATGCAGTAAGGGTCCTCGTGAAGGCATATGTAAGGCACACAACGACGAGACAAAAAGGTTAGTCAAAGGCGCGAAGTTTTTTATTTCTGAATTGTAGTAAAAAATATCAAAGACACCTACGGGAGTGTTTCCCGACTAAAAAAATCGAGACATAGATGGCTGTTTGAGACAAAACGAAAAAATCTGTTTGCACAATTCATGTTTTGTATTCAACTTGAATTTAAGAACAAAGGTGGGGTTTTTTGTCATTTTATTATCTATTAAGAGTTTGATTAGATTTTGACCATGAATTCACAAACATGGAAAGGAAAATTGGGGGTTTTTGTATCCTTAACCATAAGCTGATCTCTGCTTTCAAGATCATAATTAAAAACACGGGGCCTTCTTAACTTCTGGACTTTACTGAAATCCACCAATATCTAGGTGCCCGGGTTTGGGCGCCGCAGCAAGCCGCCCGGGGCGCTACACACTCAAGCACCTTATACAAACCCAAACAGAGTTGGGGTGATTTCGAGGTGTTACCCCGCCGTCATGTAACGTGATGTGAACTTTAAAACTATCACAATCGAGGGGATTTAGGTACCTGACAACACATGCCCCAAAATTTTTTTGGGGTACGATTATTCCTTCTTGTTTAAAAAATGGCTTGAAACATGCTCAAAATCACTTTAAGGATGTTAGCTAACTGCTAACTTAACTTGCTACTGCTAACATCTAATACGTCGGCCCGCGATTCTGACCAGACGGGTGGGACTACAATGTTCATATTTTACATGGACATTAAGGTTATAGAAATATAGTCTCTTTTGAAAAAAAAAGTTGAAAAAGTTTGTTGGAAGGCTTCCAAATAAAGGTTTTAAAATAAGCCTTAAACACTTGGCATACAATCAAAAAGTAACCATAGTTACTTGACACTTTTGAACGTAAAGCGGGGGAAAAGTGCGATCCCGTAACAAATAGGGGAAATTTTTAAAAATTTTTTCTTCTTTGTTGGAACGAGAAAAGGTGTCATTAAAATCTCTTAAAACAAATCGAACCGTCCCCCCCGGGCCCCCAGATTGAAAATTATTTAAAATGAAAAAGGTAGGTTAAATTTTCCTTTGGGGGGGGGCTATAGGACTAGTAAAATCTATTTACATTACATTTTTGAAAGGGCCTAGCCAACCTGCGCACAACATTGTTTGATAGAACTTGCTCAAAGTTTTTTTACAAAATTTCAAAAATCAAATCATTCATACAATTGTTTCGATTGGGCCCCCGTTTTAAGGCATGCCATTAGAAAAATATAGAAAATTTTTTTGAGCTTTTGCTATACGCAATCTTTTTAAAGGTTGGGTTTCGTGATACTCTTTAACCAAGACATCCTTTAATTTTGGGAGACCAGCGTCCGGGGGTCCACTTCCGGACAATTAGAAGCCATCTTAAAAAGCGTTTTCATGTTAATCAAATGGGGGCGATTTTTGGGGGAATAGTTTTCAAGATTGCCCCAGGTTTACAAAGCATATAGCCTTTAACACCAAAAGATTACTAAATTCCCTTTTCAATCCCTTGATTGGTTTCTTTTTTTAATACCATGCGCACAAGCTAAAAACCATTCAAACAATCCGAAAATACTTTTTGCATTAAAAAAACATAAATTAAAACACAAATCGCCATCTTAAATGGCCCGGTGGTCCAATTTCCGCCGCGCCTGGCAGGATATAGGAGACTGCTAAATTTGCCCATATAGGGGTTAAATCAAGCTTTCAACTCACAACCGACGTTTTTTACGATACCGTTAAAGAAAACCAATTCCCCGAAAACGAAACCGACTTCGTTTTCAAATGCGTTTTAACTCATCTCCCCGAACCAAGAAATTGGGGTCCATCCTTATACCCTCGTTATACCATGGTTAAACCACCCAAACCCAGGATGTACATGAATCCGGGTCTAGATATTTTACATCCTATATTGTTACTGCTAATACCATAGAATTTAAATCATTTTGATAAAAATATTATATTTAGCAAATAATTTGTAATGGACTTGAAAAAGTAATGAGATCACACACATAACAAAAACTTGTAGAAATACAGCCAAACTTACACACTCAAAAGGAATGAGATCTAAAAAAAGGGCCAAGCTCATCTACCCTTCCACATAAACGTACAGTGTCCCATAACAGCATCCTCGAAAAGCTTGGCAAAATAGAATTTGCATGTTATTACGTTTAAATTAATTAGAAAAAAGAACTTGGACAAACTATTACGTTAATTAATAATCGAAATTCTATTTTGCCAAGCTTTTCGAGGATGCATGTTATGGGACACTGTACGTTTATGTGGAAGGGTAGATGAGCTTGGCCCTTTTTTTAGATCTCATTCCTTTTGAGTGTGTAAGGTTTGGCTGTATTTCTACAAGTTTTTGTTATGTGTGTGATGACATATGTCACCAATGAAACAGTCACCGAGGAGAGGGATGAAATAATTTAAGATTTTGGTGGAGGTGCCGGTTCCACTGTTTTAAATCGCCAGAAGTCGATTAGCTGAAAGAATTTGTATTTTACAACGCGCTTCCAGAAAAGAAATGGAATGACAGTTTACGTGGTTGATACTTCAGTAAAGGTTAGTAATTGTTCATCGTGAAGGCAAATGTCAATCGTACGAGGAGACAAGAAGGGACACGCGTTAAATATGTAGATGGCTATTCGACACAAATCTATTCTGTTTTACACTGCTTAATTTATCGATGTAACTTCTATAATTAAGAAACCAAAAAATATATGATACGATGAAACCATGTTACTTAACTATCATCCTTGAATTCACAAAGAAGGATGGGAAAATTGGATGAATGGTTTTTGTCTCCTTGGCCATGGGATCTGTGCTTTCAATGTTCAAGGATATGATCTGATTAAGGATTTATTAAGTCCAGGGAGTGAATTAAATTCATCATTTGAGAGCAAGTATAATATTATGCAAAGGTGACGTAGAAACCGCCCCTAACCCTAGTAGCACAGGATTTTTGGGATCGTCTGGGCCACGTATGGCCCTATCTGGCTGCCTGACGTACGGGAAAGCACGTCTGGGCATGTCTGGCCCATACCAGGCTAGCCAAAAATTTTTAACTGCTTGGCCGTCGGATGCCAGCCAGATCCTTGCCATACGCGTCTAGCCATGATTTGGCAAACAAACTGGCTAGCCATATGTGGATCGGATGCGTCTTAACCCTAGTCAGCGCATCTGGCACCCCGGATACCAGCCAGATCCTTGCCGAAACGCGGCTAGCAATGACTTGGCAAACAACTGGCTACCCACACGGGGCCAGATGCGTCTTAACCAAGCTCAGAGGTATGTGGCACGACGGAGGGCTAGCCATGTCATTTCCACACACGGCCAGCCAGGACTCGTCTTGACAAACAACTGTTTAGCCGTTAGGGCAGAAAGAGGGGGGGGGTAGCGTCGAGTTTGAATTTGAAAAAAATGAATGACTTGTCTTTTACCTTTCTTTGGTTATTTGCGAATGCTCTCTACGAAAAGGCTGGATCTATGCTGGTCTCTGTGGTGTAGGTATTTTGCTACGTATAATGCACACGCACGTAGCACAACGTTTTTGGAGTCCCATGGAAAGGTAATATATACGCATTTACACAAAACCCCAAAGGATTCATATAGGCGCACCGCACCACCCGAGAAGCGGTAGTCATTGAAGGTAAAGGGTAGTGTAGCTACTACACATCTGTTGCCAGGAAGTGAAAAAAATACTCAAGGTTAAAATACATACGCACTCGCCCCTATAGCAGAAGATGGATTCATATAGGCAAAGCCTGGAGCAGAAGTCGAACTGGGAAGGTAATGGTTAAAAACCCCTCAGCCCTTGCCAGGAGGATCTTGTCTTCATACTTATGGTAATACATGCATACCGCACGAACCGTTATAGCAAGAGGATGATTCATATAGGCACACCCGCAAAGCCAGGAGCAGAAGTCGTACAGAAGGACTCCCTGCAGTCCTTGCCAGAAAGAACGTGTCTTCATACTAATGGTTTAAAGCATGCAGAACGCACCGCAGAAGTCTTATATGAAGATAAGGTTAAACCACTCAGCCCTTGCCAGAAAATTGGGTCTTCATACTAATGGTTACACATGCAGACGTACGCACCCCCAGCAAGAAGGTGGATTCATATCGGCGCAAAGGGGCCAGAAACTGTCCATTGTTTCATGTAAGTTTTACACTCGCTCAAAATCCATCGCAGGAAAAAACAAAATATGAAATATATCATTGACAGTTTTTTATAAAAAAAATTGTGAATAAATATGTATGCGTATCATTATTTACCCCATGAGAGTCCTAAACTTTTGTCAGACCCACATATGGCAACATGGCTATGCTCTCATCAGTAAATAAAACTTGTCTGGCTGGGATCTGGCAACCACAAGGCTAGCCGTGCGTCTGGCTGGCCAGATGCGTCCCCTACGAGGCCCAGACGCATGGGCCAATACGTGGCATGACTGCCAAAAAAAGAATACCAGCCACACACGGCTAGCCATATGACAAAAAGCACGTTTTTTGTCTGGGTAGCCCCGGGTGCGTCCCGAACGAGGCCCGGACGCATGGGCCATACGTGGCATGACTGCCAAAAACGAATACCAGCCACACACGGCTAAACCGCATGTGGCATGGACGTTTTCGCCCGGGTAGCCAGATATTGGCACTTACAAGGCCCAGACGTACGTGTTTTTAGGGAATGAACGTCCCCACTGAAAATCAGTTATTAACTGAGTGGGGAGACTCTAAATAAAATTTATTTATTTATTTATTTATAACACCGAAGCCAGTCAAAAAAAACTGAAATTTAGTTCTTTGGCAAATGTGGTGGACAAAAAAAAATTTCTGGGTTATTATTTTAACCATAACGTTAACTAGAAAATACATTTTGGGGGTATATATTAAATGCGTAGAAGTCCAGATAAATTAGTACGACTGAACTCTTTGTGCAGGAGCAGTGAAGCTGTACTTTCTCAAATTGTATTCAGGCCTGGTAGTTCGGTATAACCCGGTACGACCCAACCAATAAAGACAAACGACATTCCCAGCGGCGCCGCAGTGTATGTGTATTCTGAAGCCAGCCACTATACGCTAATAAATCCCGGCTCCCCGGCGAGGCCGCACAATCCAACAACGCAAACCCACGCGATAAACTTCCACAGCCTTTGTTATACTAACTACAAGGCGCTTTACACAGTCGCGTTGATGGATGAGCGGTTTTGGTATATTGCGGAATCTCTTCGTTGCGTTGTAAAAATTGAATATGTTTTTCTCGGAGACAAGATTTCACAAAAGAAAAAAAAAAAAAACCTTCCATTAAAAATTTTTGAAAATTTTTTTTTTGTACATCAAAACGGTTTTTTGGTGGAGAAAAACCAGGGCTTTAAATGGGGCCGGTCACCAAAAACATTCTGTATCATCCTTGTTGAATGTTGAGGGCAATGTCAATCGTACGTCGTGCTCGTTTTTGTACGTGAGACGTGACACATGCACAGAAGGACGGACAGAAAAGTGATACATAATTATGTGAAAATTTTACTTTTTTTAGTAGAAGCATTATCTATAATTATGTATATTAAAAAAACTATAAAAAAATAAGGGAAAAGAATTTAAATTTTTTTCAAAAATTTTTTAACCCCTCCCACTATAAACTCCAAAACATTTATTTTTTGCCAGTTTATATACTTTTAACCCGGGTACCCAAGCTACTTTTTTTTTGTTCGGAATTTTTAGAATTTTTTTCCCTTTTTAAAATTTTAATGATGAGAAAAGGGTTTTGTAATGGTTTAAAAAATCAAAATTTTGTATACACTTCGATTTTTATACTTTTGGGGGGAAAAGGGGGATTTTAAAAAAAAAATTTTGCAAAAATTTTTATTTACTTTTTAAAAAAAATATTGGATTTTTTTTAAAATTTTTTATGTCAAATTTTGGGAAATTTAAAATCAACATTTTTTCCCCCTTTTTAAATTCCCAAGGGGAAAAAATTTTAAAAATTTTGATTTTGTTTTTTTAAAAACATGAATTTTTAAATTGTTAAGGTAGGGAAAACAAAATGTTGGGGACCCCCTCTCCTTTCCATTTTTAAAGGGATAAAGTTTTCCTCAAAACTCTATGCCTACCCCAGGGCCCCTCTATTAAGTTTAGAAAGCCGTTCCCACGGTTTTCAAGCCCGGGGGAAATTTTAAAGCAATATTAAAATCTTTCAAGGAACCCAAAAAGGGAAATTCAATTCCCCCTAAAATAAAAAGAGGGGTTTTTTTTTAAAAATCCCGGGCCCCCCCCCGGAAGCGAAGAACACCAAAAGCCTGCTTTTACCCACCCTATCCCCCAAGCAAGTTCCAAAAAAGAAGTAACGAAATTTAGAATGCCGCGCTTTTTTGTGTTTTTTCGCTTTTTTTTTTCTAGACCTTTTTTTTGATATCTTTCTTCCTCGGGGAAACCAACCCCCTCAAAACCGCGAGGCAACTTTAGAAGTAAATAAAAATAATTTCAAAATTAATACATTCGTAAAATTTTGAGTTTTACCCACTCGTTTTCCCTTGTCATTTTAAGGGGGAACATTAAAAATTTTTAGGGCACCAAGCCAAACCCCCCCTTTGGCACCGACAAACCCCTCCGACAGACAATAAAGTTCGTAAAAAATTTTTGTATTATAATATTATCCCCCTTTCCCTTTTCGGGCCCGCACTTCTAACCCAAAAAGTTGAGGAAATTTTAAAGTTATAAATTTTGTTTATTACTTATTTGTACTTTTGTAGTTTTTTACAAAATTTTCTTTTAAGATGTTTAATAAAACGTTTAAAATTTTTACTAAGGTTATATTTATTTTGACCCAAAATTTTTAAAAAAATTTTCGAATAACCCCCAGAAATTTGTAAAAACATATTTGCAACCAAAAAATTAAAAACCCACCCCACATATTATTTAAACACAAAGGGGGGTTTTAAAATTTATTTAATACCCAATTTTTAAAGGGGTTTTAATTTAAAAAGTTTGGGCATGGGTTTTTTTAAAACCCCTTGGGGAAAAAAAAAAAAACAAAATTTTTTTAAAAATGTTTGGGAAGTGAATTTTTCAATTTTAGGGATTTAAATTTGTTTTTTTATTCTTGCCCCCCAGCGCACGCTTTGTGGGGTAATTTAACACCAAAACCCAGGGGTGTCCCCACAACCCCCCACAGATGCTTAAATGCCCTTTGGGGTCCGCCCCGAGCGCTGAGTGCCCGCGTGACCCTCACGGACCAAAAAGGAAGAGTTTGTCCCCGTTCTCCCTCGGGAAAACAGATACCCTGGGGGGGGGGGGGGGATTTTTCAGAGTCCGGGGGGGGGCAGTGGACCCCCGGGGGAAAATCAGAAAAGTGCTTTTTTTAAATTTTTGAAAGATTTTGAAATTTTTTTGAAAACGAAACGTTCAAGTAGTAAATCCATAAGTACAAAGGAATAGGAAATATTGCCTTACTAAAATATGTACTTATATTATGTTCCGTCCAAAACCCTTAAAAAATGTTTGAATTTCTTTCCCCCCAAAAAAACGTTGCTAGCAAAATTTTAAAAAATTGGGTTTAGGACAGTGGATGAAAAGTTCTTCAAACAAACAAAAATGATTTCCAAAAATATTATTAGGCATTGATTTACTTATTCCAAAACCCGGGACCTTTTTTTGCCCCAAAAAATTAAAACAATTAAAAAATAGGGGCCAAAAAGAAAGGGTTTTTTGGGGTTTTTTGCTTTTTACCTGAATCGGAAAAAAAAAAAAAAATATAAATAAAAAAAAATTTCATACATCTATATTTCAAAATTATGCCAAGGAAATAATTAACAAAATGTACAAACAGGAAAAAAGGGGACGATATTAAAAACCTACTGTTTCAAAATGGATAAAAATTTCCCACATTGGGCCTAATTCCCCAAAGCGAAAACCCGTTTTAAAACGATGACAAACTAGGAAAAAAAAGTTTTTCCCGTTGAGATTTGATTTCCTCCCTCCCCCGATAATGCATCGCCTTCCCAATCAACGTCCCCCCCCCCCCCCTCACGCCCCCTTTCCCCAGCAAGCGTCCAAAACCGGCGAACCCCAGATGGTGGCGCGTTTCCCTCCGTCCCCAATGGGGAAACGTCGGGGAACGGGCGGGCGACGTCCTCGGGTTTAGGGAGGGGGGGAGGGGAAGGGGAGAAGATTGGTTTACATTGAATAAAGCCCCAGGGATTTTAATGGGTCAGCATCTTTCATGGGGCACATGTGGGGGAAAATTAAAGGGCCCGGGTCCGGGGCCCTTTTGGGGCGGTATATTCATCAAACGGTGCATTTTTTTTCAAATGTAGGCCCCCTTTTTTATCACTTAAAATTTGAGTTTAAAAAGCCCTTGCAAAAACACACCCGTTTTATAAAAAGATGAACCCCAAGGGCTAGCATACCCCCCCCACATGAGATGACGAAAGAAATACACAATTTGTAATGTTGGGGAATAAACCCTTTTTGGGTACCCTTGAGGTGACGAATTGCCGGGTGTGAATGATAAGATAAACGTTTTTTTTCATTCCTCTTGGTCATAAGAAAGGGTTTTACGAGCAATATACGTGGGGCACCCGGTCCTAATCCCTCACCCTCACGGCCGAATGTAAAATTTGAAACCCCAAAATTGACTAAGGGCATTTCAAAATACCCTTTTAAAAGGTTTTCTCGATATTTTTCCCGGGCCCCCTTTTTCCTTACAGAAGTATGTGGGCCTCAAAAACCCCCATGCGAAATAAATTTTATAGGGGGAAGTTGGGGGGGGGGGCTTTTTGTGACAAAGGGGAAAGGTATAATAATAAAAAATGTTTAAAATTTTTTATTATAATATCATAAAAATAAAACTGGCCCAAATGCCCAAATTTATCCCCCCTTCAGGTTTAACAGGTATGTTGCTGGGTCGACAATTGGAAAAAGGGGTGTCCCGAGGGCTTTTTTACGAAAACTCAATCCCCTTGCATTCGCATTTAACGGGTGGGGGAAAACCCTTTTTTTAAAAACCTTTTAGTCAGGATTTTCCGTCACGACCCGGGTTCGGAAAACCCCAAAAAGCTCGAGGGGCCCAAAACTGTCGGTTGTAGACGGTAGGAGAGAAAAACAAGGGAAAGTTTGACTCCAAACGAGAAAAAAAGAAACAAACTCAGAGAGAGAGTAGCCCCGAGAGCCAACCCGCGTCATCCCCTCTCTGTTAATTTTTAAAATTTAAAAGGGGACAATGTTTTAAACTTGACTTTCGAGTAACTTTACCCGGTTATTAAAATTTGGTTAAACAATGCCCCTTATGTTGTACGGGGAGGCCCAATTAGTGGGCCTGACTGAAACACGCGGAGCATTAAAAAATTTTAGGGCTTTTAGGGGAAATCGGGAACAAAAACTCCAAAAAAGATGATTTTAACCCTTTCTAATTAAAGTTTGTTAATTAATAAAAGTATGTAAACAAGAAAAAATTTTCAGGGGAATTATTGAAATTTTATTCCCGAAAATAGGTAGAAAAATTTCAACATAAAAAAATATTATGAAAATAATAAACTGATCGAAATCGCAGAGTTTTTTTAAAAAAACCCAAAAAATACTTTTTTTAAGCCGTTTAATTGCATAAAATTTTCACCAAACGTGGGGGGGATCATTGGAAGAAAAGTAAAAAGGTAAATTTCCCCTTTTCCCAAAATTTTTCGTTTTTTTTTTGTGAAAATTGCAGCCCCCGTTTTTTTCTTTTTCGCTAAACCCTTTTTTCTAGAGTTTCATGCACACCAAGGGCTGATGTTTTATTACAACATTTTATTCCCAAAAATTGCCACCCTAATTGAAAAAAACAAAACTAAACCTATGGGAAAAAACCCTTTAATTTTTTAAAAAAATTCCCAAAAAAGTATTATGTTCACCCATTTAGTTTTCCCAAAACGCTTTAAACCCCCGAAATTTCTTCTTCTGTGTAAAAGCATAAAGATAAGTAAAATTTTTTATGGAAAAATTTTTATTGAATGATTAACCGTTAACGTATTTTCCCCTATCTAAATTTCAAAAAGGGAACCCCTTTAAATAGCGCCCAAACCCCCCCGGAAATAGGAGCTCGGAGGGGGTGAATCGTGTCTTTGGGAAATGAGCCAGAACCCTAGGGAAAACCCCCCCCCCCCCCGTGGCCTGGAGTCGGGCTTTCGGCAGATTCCCTCTCAGAGGGGAAGCCACCTGGGGCTGGCCCGATAAGAAAGGCCCCGCAAGAAGCGTGTTATCTAGTAAGACTCAGATGAAGCAACCCGAAAGCCTGCCCCCTACCTTTTGTAAGTACCAGAAAAAAGCAACAGAAGCCTAGCCCTCTATTAGTAAGGGACCAAAAGGAAAACAAAAAGAAAGCCCTAGCCCTCTATCTATAAGTACACAGAGGAAGCAACAGAAAACCTAGCCCCTCTATCTAGAAGTACCCCCAGAGGAAGCAAAAAGAAAACCCAGCCCCTTTTATCTAGTAAGTCACAGAGGAAACAACAGGGAAAACCTAGCCCCCCTACTCAGTAAATACACAGAGGACGCAAACAGAATGCCTGCCCCCTATCTAGTAAATAACAAAAAGGGAAGCCAAACAGAAAACCTAGGGCCCCTATCTAGTAAGTACACAGAGGAAGCAAAAAAAAAGTCCCAGCCCTCTATTTTAGAAGTACCCCCCCCGGACGCAAAAGAAAGCCCCACCCTTTATTAATTTTTAAAATCACAAAAGGAAGCAAAAAAAAGCCTAGCCCTCTATTAGTAAGTACACAGGGACCCCAACAGAATGCCTAGGGCCCCCCCTATCTAGTAATCCCAGAGGGCGCAAAAAAGAAAGCCTTTTGGGCCCCTTATTTTTAGTAAGTTTTCCCCAGAGGAAAGGCCCAAAAGAAAGCCCCAGAACCTCTATCTTAAATAAAACCCCGAGGCGCAAAAAGAATGGGCCCAGCCCTCTATCTAGTTAAATTTTCAAAGAAGGGCGCAACAGAATGGGCCCGCCCTCCAATTCTAGGGAATTACACAAAAGGAAAGCAACAGAAAGCCCCGCCTTTTACTTTGTAAGTTTCACAGAGGAAGCAAACAGAATGCCCAGCCCCCTTTTAAACTAGTAATCACCCAGAGGAAGCCCCCCAAAAGAAAGCCTAGCCCCCAATTTTAATAAGTTTTCCCCGGAGGGGGCCAACAGAATGCCTAAACCCCTCTATCTTTTGTAAAATACCCAAAAAAGGAAGAAAAAGAAAAGCCCCCAGCCCCCCTATCTAGGTAAAGTTTTCAAGAGGGCGCCCAAAAGAATTGCCTAGCCCTTTTATCTAGGGAAAGTAAAACGAGGAAAACCAAAAAGAAAGCCTAAACCCTCCCCCCTTGTAATACACAGAGGAAGCAACAGAAAGCCTAGCCCTCAAACTAGTAAGTTTCACAAGAGGAAGCCCAACCCAAAGCCCCCCCCTTTTCCCCTCTATCTAAAAAAGTACACAGAGGAAAGCAAAAAAGAAAGCCTAGCCCTCTATCTATAAGTTTCCCCAGGGGGGAAACAACAGAAAAAGCCCTAGCCCCTATTAGTAAGTACACAGAGGAAGCAACAGAAAAAAACCTTTGCCCCCTATTTTTTAGTAAGTAAAAAAAAAACAAAAGGAAGCAACAGAAAGCCCAGCCCCTCTATCTGTAAATACAACAGAGGAAGCAACAGAAAGGGCCCAGCCCTCTATTTTAGTAATACACAGAAAAAGCAACAAAAAGCTAGCCCCTTTTAAACTAGTAAGTACAAAAAGAGGAAACAACAGAAAACCTAGCCCTCTATCTGTAAAATACACAGAGGAAGCAACGAAAGGGCCCAGCCCTCTATCTGTAAATACACGAGGAAGCAAAAAAGAAAGCCTAGCCCTCTATCTGTTAAATACCAGAGGGAAACAACAGAAAACCTAGCCCTCTATCTATAAATACAAAGAGGAAACAACAGAAAAACCTTTGCCCCCTATCTAGTAAGTACACAGAAATACCCAAAAGAAAGCCAGCCTCTTCTAGAAGTCCCCCAAAAACAACAGAAAGCCCCGCCCTCTATCAGTAATACCCCAGAGGAAGCAACAAAAAAGGCCCAGCCCTCTATCTGTTTAAATACCAGAGGGAAACAACAGAAAGCCTAAACCCTCTATCTAGTAGGTACACCCGAGGAAGCAACAGAAAGCCTAGCCCTTATCTAGTAAGAAAAGAAGGGGAAACAACGAAACCTAGCCCCTTATTAAATAAAATACAAAAGAGGAAGCAACAGAAAAACCCAGCCCTTTTCTAGTAATAACAGAGGGAAACAACAGAAAGCCCCCGCCCCTATTAGTAAGTACACAGAGGAAAACAACAGAAAGGGCCCAGCCCTCTATCTAGTTTAATTAAAACAGAGGAAGCAACAGAAAGCCCCAGCCCTCCATCAGTAAATACACAGGGAAACAACAGAAACCCAACCCTCTATTTTAGTAAGTACACAAAAGGAAGGGAAAAAGAAAAACCTAGCCCTCTATCTAGTAAGTAAAACAGAGGAAAACAACAGAAAGGGCCCAGCCCTCAAACTGTAAGTACACAGAGGGAAACAAAAAAAGCCTACCCCCCCTTTTAGTAAGTACCCAAAAAGGAACACAGAAAGCCTAGCCCTCTAAACCAGTAAGTACAAAAGGGGGAACCAAAAGCCCAGCCCCCCAAACTGTTAAATAACCCGAGGAAGCAACAGAAACCTAGCCCTCTATTAGTAAGTACACAGAGGAAGCAAAAAAAGCCTAGCCCTTTTATCTAGTAAGACCCGGGAAACCCAAAAGAAAGCCCAGCCCCTATCTAGTAAGACCCAGAGGAAGCCAAAAGAAAGCCTAGCCCTCTATCTATTTAAATACACAGAGGAAGCAACAGAAAACCTTTGCCCTCTATCTAGTAAAGTAAAACAGAGGAAAAAAACGAAACCTAGCCCCTATCTAGTAAGTAAACCCGAGGAAGCAAAAGGAAACCTGCCCCCTTCTGTAAGTTACCCAAAGGGAAACAACAGAAAGCCTAGCCTCTATTAGTAAGTACACAGAGGAAACAAAAAGAAAACCTGCCCTTATTTTAGTAAGTACACAGAGGAAGCAAAAAAAAAAGGGCCCAGCCCCCCTATCTAGTAAATAAAACAGGACGAAAAAAATGCCTAGCCCTCTTACTAGTAAGTACACAGAGGAAAACAACGAAAGGCCCAGCCCCATCTATTTAAATACCCAGAGGAAGCAACAGGGAAAGCCTAGCCCTTATCTAGTAAGTAAAACAGAGGGAAACAAAAGAAAGCCTAGCCCTCTATTTTAGTAAGTACACAGAAGGAAACAAAGAAACCAGCCCTTTACTAGTAAATACACCCGGGAAGCAACAGAAAGCCTGCCCCCTATCTAGTAAATACAAAAGAAAGGGAAAAACCCCGGGAAAACCTAGCCCTTACTAGTAAGTACACAGAGGAAGAAACAAAAGCCTAGCCCTCTATCTAGAAGTACACAGAGGAAACAACAGAAAGCCTAGCCCCTATCTAGTAAGTACAAGAGGG
Organism: Sweltsa coloradensis; assembly: GCA_024449915.1. Lineage (NCBI taxonomy): Eukaryota > Metazoa > Arthropoda > Insecta > Plecoptera > Chloroperlidae > Sweltsa > Sweltsa coloradensis. The sequence goes on from JAMZAV010009736.1 coordinate 16,336, forward strand.
AAACAAAAAGAAAGCCCAGCCCCCTATCTGTAAATACAAAGAGGAAGCACAGAAAGCTAGCCCTATTTTAGTAAATACACAGAGGAAGCAAACAAAACGCCAGCCCTCTATCTAGTAAGTACCCCAGAGGGAAACAAAACCCGAAAGCCTAGCCCTCTATCTAGGGAAAAACAAAGAGGAAAAACAAAAGAAAGCCTAGCCCCCATCTAGTAAGTACACAGGGGGAACAAAAAGAAGCCTAGCCCCTCTAAACTATAAAATACACAGAGGAACAACAGAAAACCTAGCCCTCTAAACTAGTAATAAACCGAGGACCAAAAAGAATGCCGACCCTCTTTAGTAAGTACACGAGGAAGCCCAAAAGAAAACCAGCCCTCTATCTAGTAAATACACAGAAGAAGCAACAGAAGCCTAAACCATCTATCTATTAAATACACAGAGGAAAACACAGAAAAACCCAGCGCTTTTATTTTAGTAAGTACACAGAGGGGAAACAACAGAAAGGGCCCAGCCCCCCTATCTAGTAAGTACACAGAAAGGGAAACAACAGAAAAGCCTAGCCCCCTAAATTTGTTTAAATACACCCGAGGGAAACAAAAGAAAGCCTAGCCCTCTATTGTTTAAATACACAAGGGAAACACCCGGGAAAACCTTTGCCCTCCCATCTAGGGAAGTTAAAACCCCGAGGACCCAAAAAGAATGCCTAGCCCTCTATCTAGTAATTTCACAGAGGAAAGGGAACGAAAGCCTAGCCCTCTATCTAGTAAGTTAAAACAGAAGAAGCAACAGAAAGCCTGCCTCTTTTCTAGTAAATACACAGAGGAAACAACAGAAAGCCTAGCGCTCTATTTGTAAGTAAACAGAGGAAGCACAAAAAAGCCTAGCCCCTTTAAATAGTAAGTCAAAAGAGGAAGCAAAAAGAAAGCCTAAACCCTCTATTAGTAATTTCAACCCCGAGGAAGGGAACGAAAAACCTAGCCCCTTTTTTTCTAGTAAAATACACAGAGGAAGCCCAGAAAGCCTGCCCCCTATCTATAAGTACACAGAGGAAAACAACAGAAAGCTAGACCTCTATCTAGTAAGTACACAGAGGAAGCAACAGAAAACCTAGCCCTCTATTTTATAAGTACACAGAAAGGAAAACAACGAAACCCCAGGGCCCCCATCTAGTAAGTACACAGAGAGGGAAACAACAGAAAGCCTAGCGCCCCTATCTAGTAAGTAAAAAGGGAAACAACAGAAACCTAGCCCTCCCATCTAGTAAGTACAAAGAGGAAGCAAAAGAAAGCCTAGCCATCTTCTTTTAAATACCAAGGAAGCAACAGAAAAACAAACGGTCTTCTAGTAAGTTTCACAGGGGGAACAACAGAAAACCTAAGGCCCCCTATCTAGTAAGGGACACAGAGGAAACAACAGAAAACCTAAGCCCTCTATTTGTAAGTACACAGGGAAGCAAAAGAAAAAACCCAGCCCTTATCTAGTAAGTCCCCAGAGGAAAACAAAAGAAAACCTAGCCCTCTATCTAGTAAGTAAAACAGAGGAAGAAAATAGCGCAACCCTCGGAAAATAGGAATCGGCAGGTTTTGAAAACGATGTCTGGAAAATGAGGGCCCGAAAACCCCAGGGGCCCTGTGGTCTGGAGTCGGGGGGGCGGCAGATTCCCCCTCAGAGGGCAAGGCCCACCCGGAAAAGGGTGGCAGACTCAGAGGCCAGCAGAGCGAGGTTAGAGAATCAGAAGGAAGCGGTGAGGCTTTTTAAAATAATTATTTTGTAGTCCTATTTTGTAAATCAGTTTTTTTATATATATAACTGATAAATAAATACATATTAAATACTCCATGTTTACGGTAAAACTCTAGGAGTTCCAGAATTAAGAATATTCTGAGTTGATGGTTAAAGGATTATGATTGTGTCTTAGTTTTGAAAATGAAAAAAAATAAGATGTTTAGAACTAAAAATATAGACAAGTAAAACATTTTCTCACAATATCTCAAATATATTTCAAATCTAAAAATAATTTAATTATTTTTATATTATATTTGTCACAAATAATTATTGCAACCATAAAAAATCTAAAACATGACAGTTAACTCTTCGATTTTTTATTAGGACTAAGTGGAATTAAAAATTGCTGAATTGTTTGTTTCTAAATTTTGAAAGTGTCAGTTATCAGCAACAAGGTTTTCTGGAGAAGCAAAAATGAGAAGTAATCACTCCCCCCCCCCCCCCCCCCCTCCCCCGACCACCGACAGAGTTAACTCGGATCGAACCAAGAGTGAGTTTCTTGCGAATATAATTCAGCCGAGTTGGCGGGAAATGAGGAGCGGGCCTCGTGATTGGTTGACGTCCACCCCCCCCCCTGCGGTATTAATTCCACAGCCTCCTGGATGCAGCGAGACCAAGATGTTGATGGATCGCTGCCGGGCTCAACCGAGACATCGGAATAATAGTTCGCATAATAAACACGGAGAGACGGAGCGCTGGAGGCGGGAGTATGATCGAGCACTTGGGTGTACTGTAGAGTAACATAAGCAGCGAACACTCCGGTGTAGTGTAGAGTAAACATAAGCCGCGAGACTTTGTTCCTTCCGGAGAACTGAGAAAACATTGAACATTTTATAACAAGCGTGTGGGCTGGAAGTGTTTTGATAAATATATGACACAATACATAGTTATTAAAATAACACTATTTGACACATTTTTTTAAATTGTATAATTTCAACAATGAACATCAAAAAAAAGTATTGTGCAAATACTTGGATGAGATAAGTAGACCCCACCTGTGTAGCATTGAAACTGTACTATTTTAAATCATATAATGTAGAATGATACAAATACAAAAATCTTGAAATTTTAGCTGTGTACGAATATATGTAGGGCCTATGTAATGTCAGAATAATACAAGCAACAGACCATCAATATAATATGATAAAAAGCATTAAATGCTTGCTCGGATGTCATCGTGAGACGTGACACACGAACAGAAAAGTGATTCATATAAGTATAACTGTGTTTCACGTTAAGCAATATCCAATCAATCACTCCCTAATATATTTATTTATTTTAATTTTTGTGTAATGGCCTTACTATAATTGTGATTTTCACATTCGAGAGATGAGTGGTAATAAAAGATGAAGAGTGAAGGACAATTACAAAAAATGCCTTATGCGAGACTCGAACCCACGTCCCCTTGGTGTCGTATTCCTCGGACTTACACCCTTACAAAAATACGCCACCGCGGACGGCTCCTAATAATATCAACTGGCAAGGTTGTTGTTAAAAATACAGATGCAATATCAATCTCAGGCCTCATGGCCTTAATCTTGCCAGCAAAAATAAAACTTAATTTAACTTAACTTAACTTAAATCAATTCAAATCAAATCTCTCTCTCTCTCTCTCTCTCTCTCTCTCACTCTCTCTCTCTCACTCACTCACATTACCGCGGATCAGCTTCCCCCGCCAAGCCCTGACACCATCCCCACGGGACGAGCCCAACCCCGCAATCCACCGCCTTTTAATTTATTCATAACAGTTAATTCCTTGTAGCGTGATTTAGTCTTCACCTCAGGAATACGAGACTTTAATAATCTGATTAGCGGGCGTCGTTATTTTAATGAATGCGCTCAAATCCGGGCAATACTGGGAACATCAAGGGGAGAGGTAGGGGGAGTAAATCCGGGCAGGGGTTCATTCAGTTCCTCTAGACTCTGGTTTCATCCAAAGACCTCAGATAAAATAATCTTTGGTACGTCTTTGGTTTCATCAGCTCCAATCACCGCCGCCCTCGCTGGATCAGCAACTACAAGGCGGTGAGAGATCAGTTAGAAGGCAGTGGGAGTTGTTCATTCAGTTCCTCTAGACTCGGGTTTCATCCAAAGAACTCAGATAAAATTGGCACTTTTGGTTCGTCAAGTTAGTGGGGGGAGTGTTGCATTAGTCCTTAGATCAATGTCATCCAAAGACCCAGTAAATATCTTGACGTCTTGGTTTCATCAGCTCCAATCACCGCCGCCCTCGCTGGATCAGCAACTACAAGGCGGTGAGAGATCAGTTAGAAGCATAGTCGATAAAGAAGTTTCCCCAACGATTCTGGTTAGAAGACAGTGGGAGTTGTAAGATAACGCAGAATAGCTCACTCAGAAGATGGGTGAAGATAAATAAACACATCTATGTTTTTAGTAATGCTGGGATTTAATGTTCGAAGGTTACAAAGATGACAAACAATTCTAGTGAGATGAAGATCTATGACAGGAAGCTGTTAAACATGCGTTATTTCTTTTGTGTTTTGATAATTTGATTATTTTAGGCCTACTAAAGTCACTAATGATAACGATTTGCACCATATTAAGATATTTTATCTGCGGTTCAATGTAAATTAACTAGTTAAATGGTTTCCCCAAAAAAATTGTTTTAATCTCCAAAATATTTGTTGAACGTTTTCACAGTTCTAGACAATTCGTAAACAACTTGGTGTCATGTGATGAAGTATCTTAATTTATTATTTTGAATAGAGTGTTGGTCTGTTGGGCATTATGATTCACTTTACACATTTTCTGTAGCTCACAATGTTCAAAACATAGTTTTTTGAAGACAATACTGGTATTGCCAAAAATAAATCTTGTGCTATGTGTGAAAATTGTTGCCATGGCATTCACTTACCATGTCTCGGTAAGAGATTGGTGTCAATTATTATCACTATCAAACATTTCACGGTTTTTACTTAATTTTTAGAAGAAAAGTTGTAGATTGAGCATTCTGCCATCAACTTAGTCTTCAGTGTTATCAAGACAGATGGCTCACGTGCTGAGGGGGTACGCTCTAAGCAAGTGTCACGCTCACTTAGAGAACATAGTTACAAGAAGTTTGTAACTAGCAACAGATATAGTGAACATGACATGTGGCGACTTGCTGCGTGAAACACATATTAGTCAGCTCGCACCACATCCAAGTCTGAGTTGATTAAACGAGATGACTACAGATCCAGTCTAGCACATTAATATTCATGGGTGTGTGATGTGGGGGCCTGTGACGTCAGAGCCTAAGCATCACGTGACAGGCGTGAAGTGAGCGAAGTGGGACCAGATCAGGGCTGGGTTACACATTACAAGTTATACTCTTCATTGCGAGTGAACTAGTTCAATGTTCGTTCGAAGTTCATTGAATTCAAGGAATCTTGAACGAAACATTGAAAAGTCTTTAGGATTTAGTTATGTTAGAAAACGGGGGGGGGGGGGAGTTAAAGAGGGAGCTTAACAAGATACTTTTTAAAACGTAATACAAGATTAAAGATGATTGGAATTAATTAAATGCCTCCCGCGAATTACGTTCCAACCAACATTTTAAAAAATGTTCAGGAGAGAGATGAAAGTGTTCAACAAATCAACAAATTATGTAGAACATATTATGAATTATTTTTTAATTGGTTTTGATAAGTTTTAATAGATTAATGAATAAATATGGTGTACATGATTTGTTTATTTGCTGAAACGCTTCCATCACTCTCATGAACAATTTTTTAAATGTTGGTTGTAATGTTATTGGTGAGGCATTCAACTATATTTCTATACGTTTAAAAAAGACTACAGAGACCCTAATCATTCTAGAATTTATGTCTATGGCCAATAGACATAAATTTCGTATTAAATTACGTACGTTTTAAATTGCAAATGACGTATAACGACTCCCGATCTCGGAAGAAATTACATTGGGGGCTGTTTCATAGCATAGTTAAAAGTAATAGTTTATTTGGTAATTAAATAAATACAATAAATTTGTATACCCATCGTGTGATCTGTATTGTCCCTAAAACACAGAGCTTAAAGTTTCTCTCCCATCTATCATCACACACATTAATCACACAGTTCTAAAACTAGTAAACTATCTGAAACTGGTCAACTTGTTGAAACTTTGCTCCGTACA
>JAMZAV010009737.1:0-23699 GCA_024449915.1 Sweltsa coloradensis
GTGGAACACCCGGAATGAGTCTGTTCATCGCACTTTTACGGTCCAAAGTTATGACGAGTCTAGGGTAGGGTATAGTGAGGCTGTCATTGATTCTGTGTCCGAGTCTGGGGAAGAAAGAGAGAAGGAAACTGAGGAAGGCGACATAACTTCTGAGGAGCTGAACAGAGAAATGGAAGTTCAGCTCGGTAAATACGTGAAACTTCACCATCAGATCATGAGGTACGTGCACTCAACTCACTCGCTTATAATTCACTTGCGATCGCTGAATCTAATATCATAATAATATTTTAATAACATAATGAATGCCCTTTGTAACAATATTAAGAATGCCTTTTCTGCTTTATTTTTGTTGTTTCCAAACTGTAATATTATTAATTTTATCTTTCTTGAAATCACGATAGTGTCTTCTTGTTGTGACTTACTAAAAAAATACGTTTTCTGCTTAATATTTTTTATTAATACATCGATTTACTTTTGAATATTGTCCGTCCAGTATCAGTTAACGAACTTCGTTTTCCTCAAAAGGAAAAAAAAGATCAGATTTGTTCACACCTATTGACATGATCATCTTTCTCTGGTTCACCGGGAAATAATCTCAAAGATTCTCAGTGATTGGCATGTCTATTATAATGCATCGCAAACCCGTTGTCAAACCATAGTAGGTCTACTATTTATAGCCCCGTGGTCAAACCTCCTAGATTGTTTTCTTTTATTGCGCATCATTGGTTTGTCAAAGAGGCGCACAAAGAAACTACAGCCGGGCAACACTGACGACGGTCAGCGAAGATGAAATTTATTTAGAGCCCTTTTAATTTGTTATAACAAGTGGCTTACATGTTCCCGCTGAGTCGGCGAATAAGTCGAAATTTCGTCAATTGTAAACGGACGAACTATATTTGTATATTATTTTTATAAAAGACATTCAAATAAAAATTATCAATAATATAATGAAACTATTTTATAATATAAAAACTTTCCATAGCAAATATTTTTTTACGTTTCACAATAATTTCATTTGTTACATAAACTTCAATCTAGTTGTTGACATAGTATATTCAACAACAGAACCAGTAAATCAGTGTTTTGATAGTTATTTGTTTTAGTACTTACTTCAGTATTTGTTGGCTCGAACGTTAAGCGCGCGACTCTGATTCGGGAAGTGCCGGATTCAAATCCCGTCGAGACCAGCAATCCTCACTAAAGTTTTTTTCCGGGGTTTTCCTCAGTCGTTCATGCGAATGCAAGGGATTGAGTCCTCTCAAACAGCCCTCGGACATACATCCCTTCACAACTGTCCTATCCGCAACATACCTAGTTAGACGCCTGAAGAGGGGCATGAATTGAACCATGGGCAGGCTCCCACGAAATTTCACTTATTTTACGAATTATTATTATGTGTAAGCTTAATTTTAAATTAATATTGATGTTAAATTTTATGTTTTAAGATACGGAGTTTCTGTAAATAATTGTTAATTTAGAGCATTTTTAGGGCTATGTTACAATATTAAAAAATAATTAATTGTTTACAATTGGCGTTTTGTTTCTTAGTGTTTCAAAGAAGGTAGGAATCATAATGAATGAAGTTATAATCTACCAGTGGCTGTTGAATGTGGTTGTTCTGGGCGTAACGTGTTTAATAATGACAAAGGTAAGTCTGACGAGAACGAATGTCATTAATCCTACTTAAGAATCCGCGGAAGTGAATTCTGTCTATGCCTATATATTGTAAACCAATTTCGCAATATCTCTTATATTTTATATTATATTTATAAATCTCCAAATAAACTGTCATAACAATTTAAATCGGAACAAATATGTGGTACTAATCATTAAATACATGAACAAGTACTATATAATTTAAGTTATACAACAACACAATAAGAATAACTTGTATACAACAAAAGTATAAATGTAAAGAAATACGACTGAAAATCAATGATGAAATAAAATACGAGATTATAAAAACAGTACTAATGAATAGGTGATAAGATTGATTAATGAGTCATATTGGTAAATTTGCATAATCAGCTGTTTTAAATTAATGATATTTCATGTGCTCGATCATCTTGTAGGCCAAGAATATAATATTAATGTTTTTTTTTAAACTTTGGGGCAGTCCTTTGTGCTTCCAAGTATTCATCTCCCCATAAATATTTTATTACCATCGTATTTTCGATTTTAAGAACTAGTTACTGCACCGATTTTCAACAACATATATATTTTGAAAAAGGTACAAAAACGCGAAGCGCGCAAGAGATAATGTAGACTTTTTGATATATAAGACCAACGGTTCTAACGAAGAGTAAAAAAAAAGTGTGCATTTACTTTCTGTCTCATTGTATTTATATCTCTGAATAATTTGCTGTTCAATCATACACCTTCAAATTTTAATAATCATGTATTGAGTTATAAATTTTTGTTACATTTAAGATTATTTTATATTTTAAAACTTAGCTTTATGATGTAATTTCAACATAAATATTCTATTATCTACAATGTTCCCTGGATTTTACAGCAAATTATATGTCTGTTGTTGAATAAATTCATAATAATAATAATTTAAAAAAAAATCATTAGCCAACACGTAAAAAATTAGCTTTTTCGACAATTTACATTTTTCGGGTGGATTTGGAGCGAGTTAATGGAAAACTTATACTGAGCCGCAATTAGCATCGCTCTAGAAAACTCGTATACATATTCTTAGTCTACAAGAGGAGGATACCAGTTTACATTATCTAAGCATACGCAGAACCCACTTTTCGTAAAGTGGACCATTAACCCCGTTGCAATAAAGTTTGTTCTTTTCTTTTCATGGTTTACAGGCGAAACAAATTGGAATAATTGAAAAAATAATTTATGTAGTCCTCTCGACCGAAGTGATGGCTGGGTTCTTCATGTTTAACTACCAAGCCAATAAGCTAACAGATCAGGTAACCAGAATTAATAAACAGTATTATAAAATATCACAATCATGAAAATGTCTCCCTCAAAATGTCCGACACACGGCCATAGTTTTGCAGTCCCAGCTAAGGATAGCCCAACCTTTTGAACGATCGGATAAAAGCGTCCATGCAGTCGTGATTCATTGTCTATGTAACAATAACAAATGATCCAACTTATAAATTAATCATTAGTTACTATTGATTGATGGGATATTAATTTATAGGATACATCAATTGTTATTTTTCATGTACATTATGAATCACGGCTAAATGGACGACTTAATTCGCGTTTTCAAATTTTTTTTTTTGGACAGCTGTTTACTTCGAAACAGGTGTAAATCAAGTTGAGGAGGTCAATGAAAACAAGCGGACTGATTATTTACCCTGTATGCCGGACCATGCAAACAAGACATAACATCCAGGAAAGTAATTGGGATCTGAAAGGGGTTTTTAGGAGCTCAAGCAGCAGTGCCTCATTTCTTTCAGGACTTTCTTCGGGAATTGATTTTTCACAAGTTTCAAAAATCGACGACCGTACTCTTTCAATGTTCAAGGCTTCGGCCATTATTTTACAAACGTTGAATAACAACTATAAATTAATTTTTATGAATTTCTTTATTTTAATTTGCTGGATCCCAGTGGACACCGTACAATGGTTGGTCAGCAGTCAAGCATTGGTTTTCTCTCAAGATAAATACATAAAAATTCCATACAGTGTATCCATAACTTATGGCCGCTTCTCAACCAGCCTTTAACCAGGCAATACGAGTGTTCCCAAAAATACGTGCCTCCAAAAGTCACCCCTTATGAGCAAATGCTCGGTACGGGTTTAACCTCGCTAGTGAAAATATGATACCCAATACGAGTGTTATAATATACACACATATATTTTATACAATATACTCTTGCAAATATTTGTAATCAATAAAAACATTATAAACAAGTTATATACCCTTATTACCTTAGAACTTCACATTTTTTTTGAAAGAGTAAATTTGAGATCATGTTGTAACGTATATCTAGCGGAGAAAAGCCAGATATTAGTCTCAGGTATAAACGAACTTCTTCCACCACCATATAGGCCAAGCAAAGAAAAGATTGAAAAGATTTAGAACAAAAATTCCTTGGCTGTACGAAAGTTGCACGAAAGTTGCGGAAGCTAGACAAAAAGTTTCAATGGCAAAAATATTGATTATATTATAGGCCTATTATGGATAAAATACAATGAATTATATTTATGATATATTTTTTTTTATCTTTCGAACCTATTTTCCGCCTCAAATTTTGGTTTGTGTATTTTAATAATGTAGACTTTGGCATACTCTTGCAGGCTTATGCAGTGGGCGCGGCGGTCTACGCCTGTGATTGGCTGGAAGCCTCACTGAGCTTCAAGAGGTCTCTAGTGATCATCATGAGTCGGATTAACAGACCCTTGTTGATGAAGCCAACGGGGCTGGATCCTCTTTCGAACATGAACTTTGCCATGGTGAGCTTGAAAACGAAATACTAACACGCAAATATTGTTATACTCAAATTTAAAACACAGGATTAATTTATTTGCAGGTTGCAGAACTTATAAACCGAGATATACTTGCATATACTACGTAATTATTTAAAGGTTAATCAGTCAAATTCTAAATTAAAGGCTATGTGCTGTAAGGTTGAAGCAGTAAAAAATTACAGTAAAAACCTGAAGGAGCTTGAATATCTTAGAAAATATTGACAATATAGAATGTCAGCGCGTGAGCGAGGGAATGCCTACAAGCTAACTAGCGCTATGGTCGAGAAAGTCCCAAAAACTGCCTAGGTGGGTGGAGCGAGAGCGAGAGAGATTAGTGGACTGTATTTTGAAGAAGAATCGAGGGAAAAACAGGTTAGATATAACCCTAGGAAGATTCCGTGAGCCGAGCTAATATCACGTACCTGGTTGGCCGAACTGGTTGCAAACGTTGTGACGTGGCGGGCAGTAGAGCAGTGTGTAGTGGTGCACTAGTTAGAACTTACACGTTACACTAAAACTTGCGAGAGTAGTTTGTTGTTATAATATTAATAAAAACACACGTTAGTTTGCCCCCTGAGAGAGGGGCGAGAGAGTGAAGAAAACACGTCGAGAGAGTGCACACGTATAGTTTGTAGCGTGGCGATGTGAGTGAACTGGACTTGCACTGGCAATGTCTCAGAGCTGACATAGTCTTTGTCAGCATTTGTTGTGATGCTTGATAGTCACGACATCTAAACTCGATTTCTAGTAGAGTCTGCACCCAGGTATAGGGCCAGTGTACCCCCACTACCGGACCTCGGCCCTGCGGTCCGAAGGGAGGACATTCAATAGAGTTGAATAGAACTTGAAAGGGTGGTTTGAATTCATAATTTACCTGTCATTGTTTAGTATCGCGTGTACTTAAAACATATTAATATGAGGGAAATTGTTACATTTTCCGAAAAAATCGAACACAATATTGTAAATACGATTGAAATTGGCTTTTGAATGAAAATTTTCAGGCAAAATTAGACTATTTGTCATATACAAACCCCATGTGTGTTTCCCTTTGAATACACATGTTACGTGATGTCCAGGAGAGAAACACACAACCACAACAACGTTGCATCCAATATTAGCAATTAGATATGAAAATTGTAATAACAACTTGATAATAAGCCTACAATAATACAATTAATAAAACGAATGCGGAGTGCGTAATACAATTTTATTATGAACAACAAGACATTAATGAGAACCTTACAATTACCTCTTTTCATCAGAAGTAATTAGCCTTGCCTACTGTCATTAGCTCCGTATTCGTTTCTAAGTAGGGATGCTGCCGTGCCGTCTGTTCTTGAGAGGGCGATCAACATCGCGTGAAATGAATGACATATATTGCCAAATATTAGAATCGATTTATAACACATATTTTAGTCTTGTATGTGTACTGTCGCTTACGCCGGTATAAAATCTGGAGACATAAATTCTTCTCGTTATTCCGGCGGGTCAGGAGGCGGTTGGGACAAAACGGGACCGTGGTGCTGACAATGAGGTCCGTCTCAACGTGCGTCTCGTGTAATAGCCCCCCCCCCCCCCCCGTGTATACCCAATAACTTAAAATTATCCCGCATGAACGATTTCGAAAAGCTTCGACTTCCAACAAACACGATTTTATCTTGAATTCCAAGAATTAGTTAATCCATTTGGAGTCAAGATGTCAACATTTTTGTGTTCTACAATATACGCACAACCCTTCCTGTCTTTCTGACTTTTGCAAGTTCAGTGTGGGTTAGAACTTTGAAGAGTACGTATACAGTGAGTGAGTGAGTGATAGGTTGTACTGTGTTTTTACTGTGAATAATAGGCCCTAATGCACCGTGTTTCTGAAAACTAAAACTATGTTGTGTTATGTTATGTTGTAGATTGATAGTTTATAGCAACATTTTTCTTCGGTATTGTCGTACATTTTTTAGGGTAATTGTGTGTGTTAGTAATTTTATGTATCTTCGCACTGACAAAGGTTCGAACTGTTATTATGTAAGAACTTTTGCTGTTTTACCGTGTGTTTGTTTTTATATTAATTTTCTTCCGTAACGAGTTCACATCGAGTTCAGTTCGGCAGCAATGGCGGAAATTGGAAATCGCGATCAGTCTCCTGAGAAGTATTTACATACAAGGTCTACGGGTAAAACACTTACAAGTAAAGAACGCGTGATTGTATTAACTGTGTATGCAAATTTACGCAAAGAAAATCCGAACGAGTTAGTCAAGGTAATTGCCGAAAAGGCGGCAAAATTATGTGGTGTTTCGCAAAGAACAGTGATGCAGTGTAAAATGGAATTTAACACTAATGGCGGTAAATTGACTACTCCCGGGAAGAAACGGCCTCGTGGCCCAGATAATGGAAACACACGCATGGACATTTATGAAGACTTCGTGTTGTGCAGTGCGCAACAAAGTCCATGGTCTTTTCCGACTAAATATTCCTCCAACTGTCAAAAGGGTTAGGGAAGCAATAAATAATGATCCCGATCTTCCCAATTTGAGCACCTCCACCGTATTTAGGCTGATGAAAGATATGGGATTTGAATACAAAAAACAAAAGCGACGTTCAATTTTTAATGAAAGAGAAGATATTCAGCTGTGGAGGAGTCGTTATTTGCGACAGATAAAAATTGCGAGAAGTCAAGGTAAACGTATTTATTATCTTGACGAGACCTGGGTAAATGCAGGACATACGCATGCATCAGCGTGGACGGATACTACAATAAAAAGTTCGAAAAGAGCATTTCTATCCGGGCATACGACTGGACTTTAAACAACCTTCGGGCAAGGGCCGACGTCTTGTTGTTGGGCATGTTGGCAGTGACCAGGGCTTTCTGGATGGAGGTGCCTTCGTTTTCGAGGCTAAAAAGTCATCTGGGGACTATCACAGGAAATGGATGGCCCAAAGTTTGACGGATGGCTTGAAACGTTCGTTCCCAATATGGAACCCAACTCTGTGTTAGTAATAGATAACGCCCCATATCATACAGTGGAGATTGAGAAATCCCCAACAATGAGTTGGAAAAAACGTGACATTCAAGATTGGCTTTTGGCAAAAGGAATCCCTTTTAACGAAACGATGATTAAAGTTGAACTAATGCAAAAAGTAAACTTAAACAAACCCCCGGTCAAGAAATATCGCGCAGATGAAATGGTGAAAAATGCTGGCCACACAATTGTAAGGCTACCACCGTACCATTGCGAGTTAAATCCCATCGAAAATGTTTGGAGTCAATTGAAAAGATATGTAGCTTCTAATAATACGTCATTCAACATTGATTAAGTGACAGATCTTGTGTATGAAGGATTCAATAATGTCACACCACAACAATGGAACAATTACGTCAAAAATGTTATTAAACAAGAAGAAGAAATGTGGGAAATCGATGACATTACAGATACAGTTGTCGATCAAATGATCATTAGCACCGCCGATGATTCAGACACTTCGAGTGAAGAAGATGATGATGATAACGACATGCTTGCTATGCCGCTCTCAAACTAAAGACAGAAGCCCCCCTCTCAATATCCGAAGGCAACCCTGCCATTGAAACGTGATAAATAAGGTAAGGCTTTTGTTTGATGTTATGAAAAATTACCTCCGATGAACGGTGATATTGATATTATAATATGTTCTCAATAATGTATTGTTGTTATGATCGTTTTCTCAAGCGCTCGCGCTCTGCAATTCATTTTATTGTTTGTATTCTTGTAGGCTTATTATCAAGTTGTTATTACCATTTTCATTACAAATTGCTAATATTGGGTCCCAAGGATGCAACGTTGTTGTGGTTGTGTGTTTCTCTCCTGGGACATATCGTATCGTAACATGTGTATTCAAAGGGAGACACGTGCACATGGGGTTTGTATATATGACAAATAGTCTAATTTTGCCTGAAAATTTTCATTCAAAAGCCAATTTCAATCGTATTTACGATATTGTGTTCGATTTTTTCAGAAAATGTAACAATTTCCCTCTTATTAATATGTTTTAGGTACACGCGATAGTAAACAATGACAGGTGAATTATGAATTCAAACCACCCTTTCAAGTTCTATTCAAGTCCATTGCTTGTCCTCCCTTCCGACCGCAGGGCCGAGGTCCGGTAGTGGGGGTAGACTGGCCGTATACCTGGGTGCAGACTCTACTAGAAATCGAGTTTAGGTGAGAATTGCGAAATAGAAGAGAATGAGCGGGTTATTCAAACAGTGCGTGAACATAGATTATAAGAAGCTATGTTAACGTATTATAATCTGTACTTTGTAAGCGATTAATAAAGTTTTGGGTAATGAATTTAAATATAATTTAAAACAAATGCATCCTTGGGTGCGGAGCGCGATGAGTTGATGGTCGAGAACAAGCGGCCTATATTTAAACAAAATTAGTGCATAGGGCTTACTTAAACCTTGGGCGTGGTCAGGGGGAGACTGGGTGACCGCTCTGCCCTGAAACACAAGTATACCACTGGTTAGAGCAGATAGAGGGTTTGAGAGCTAGTGTAACGGCTTCGTTCTCCTCGACGTATTCTCGGCAGTCCGGGTTAAGTCGAGGAACCTATATGACTGTCAAGATTTTACCGTCTTTTCGGATGGGTCGTAAAGCCGTTGGTTTTCTTGGTACTTTTCGAAAGGAGTAGGCTACGTGGCAGTACTTATTTCCTCTCCTTCCTGCTTAAGGGAACACTCCACTAAAAAATCCAAAATCCACAGTTTTTGCGCTACAAACACAATTTTTGGTGTGGGCAGTGGAAACACCTTGAAAAATTGATCAAATGATTTATTTTTGGGCTTATATTATGCCCCCCTTGATTTTTTTCATTGTTTTTTAAGCTGTTTGGTAGAAAAGACAAAACTTTTTCCTTTTGGACCGATTGTTGTGGAATTTGACATTTTCCTTGTTTTGACATAAATAAAAACAATGATTGTGTATGGGTTTTGTTTATTTTTCATTTTTGTCTTAATATTATTAATTACAGTCCAGATATTAGTGTAATATTATATTTTAGCCAAAGAAAGTTATGAATATATCTAAAACGCATGCACAATTGTATTTATTTATGTCCAAGTAACAAAACCAAAATAAGCTCATACGGACAAGTGGTACAGAAGAAAATAGTTTTTTTAAGTTCCAAAAGTGTGCTAAAAATATTATCCGCCAAAATGGTTTTAATGACTTTTTTACATGAAATTACCATAATTTGGTATTATTATGGTAAAATTGCTCTCCCACATATAAAAGAACTATCTACTCCACAGGTTTCATAAAGTAATAAACTTAATAAAAAATAAATCAAACAATCAATATTATATTGAAGTTTGGCCCTAACTAAATAAAATCCGTGGTTCGATTCCCGGTTGGGGCGGACTTTTTTAATTTCTGAATTGTAGTAAATAATAACAAAATATGTGTATAGAAAATGGAAAAAATGCATTTCCGTGCACACAATAACATAAAAGTTATTTTTAGTTCAATGGAGTCGTGTTAGCCCATTGATGTTTGTATAATTCAAAAGTATAATACTTAAAGAGTAAATAAAAGTTTAAAAAAATAACAGATCAAAGGGTAGTTTCGTCAGTATTTTCAGTATAGTGTTCCCTTAACCATCATGCATCGTTGTTAATCTTCAGTTATTATACTGGTCACTCTAAAATGGCAGAAAATGCTGTATGACGCCAATTATTCATAAGATAAAAATAGATACAATTAATTTATAAAGTTCATTTGATCAACACTTCCTCAAATATTGTAAGTTTATAAATTGTGGTTAATAAAAAAAACAACACCTACGCAATTGTTTCCCGACTAAACAAATCGAGAAATAAGTTTTTTTGGTTGTACTTTCACTTAACTTTTATTTTATTTATTATAAATTTAATATTTATTTCGAATAAAATTCAACAAATAATTAACATGGAGCTACCAAAGTGTCAATAAGTTATTCTTATTATGTCTATGCTGATTTTGTGTCAAGACTAAGCGCAAGTAATAAAGAAGGTGTAGAAAACATAAGACGTTATTGTGGATCACTTTTTCAAAATGTATGTAATCAAATAATAAGTGTTGAGGTATAGAGATGCATCAAGTGAACCAATATGTCTCTGTATTATGTTTAGATAAGTCGCCGACCTGGAACGTGGGAGACCCGGGTTCAAATCCCCGTCGGGTTTGATTTTTTAATTACTGGATTGTACTAAATTTTAATAATCTTATTTGTTTCAGGTATCAAATAAAGCCTACAAAATGCTGACTTCTTTGGACAGTCTAGTTAAATAAGATTAGTGCGAATAGACGAACGAGCCTAAGAAGATTACTATTCAAACCCTCCATTTCGCGCACTATTATAACGACTGACTTTTTCATTTTGTTGTTTTTCTTGTCAATAAGCAACCAGTATTCATTTTTACAACATGATGTAATTCCCTTCAAAATTTTGCAAAATATCTCCACCACATTATAATTTTTATGCACAACAGGGAGTTTTGATTTCTTACTCACAAAACTTTAAAAAGTGCGTTGTTTATAGTAAAGAACAGTGAACCTTCAAAGTTATCTTTAAAACAAAACAAGAGTAACGATTTGCACAAAACTAAAATATTTTGACGAGAAAACAACATACTAAAGAGAAAAATTACTCGTTAATTTAAAAACAGCATTTAATGACTACAAAGTTATTAATAGATAATATAATGTTATGTGATGTTTTTTGGTGTTGCTAGGAAAGGTGATTAGCATCATTATCCCCACAACAATGTTTAGAATAGTTTGGAATGTACATAATCTCAACTGTCATACTTTGTTTTGTACCATTGTAGTTTAATTAATATCAATCAATGTTATTTGTATTGTAACACCGTGTAATGCTTAGATGTCGATTTACCCATCAATCTATAAGCCTGCTATAAACAAATATGTTATGTGTAGGTTTATAAAAATAATCGTTCGTGGGTTCGTTATTTATTAAAAAAATAGGAATTTAAAAGTCATCGTGTTTTTGCGGTGATGCAATTTAAGTCACTATGTAAGTATATTTGACTTTTCTGCTTCACTTCATGTGTAGCAGGAATTAACTAGAAAAATAAGAAACTGTAGTAAAGTAAGTAAACTAGTTAACTACATCTAAATGCACTCAATTTATGTATCATTAACTCATTTATCCATTCTTTATCAAATAATTGATTATTACTCTTGCAATAACTGAATATATTATATTAATAACTCTGTTGATAATGTAACAACCGTATATAATTAAAAATGAGAAGACATCATTAAACTTTAACACAAAACCGCTAATCCATGTATATTAAATTATTGTGTTGTACATATTATATGATGTATTTTATTATATATGGTTCTTGTCAGTGCATTGTCCGAATTAAAACAATTTACTATTTTCAATAAAATAAGGTAAAAGTCATAAACAAAATACTAATTAATATAATTATTTTAAATGTGCCTAAAAGATTTATTATATTTAAAAATCTTATTATAACCCATCAATAATGTGCACATATCAATATTTACACCGAGATGTTATTAAATATCAAATAAATTATTTATTTACCTCTATGTTTGCTTGTTATTATATCAAAATTAATCCAGAAATAAAATACATCTTAGCCGGGTATTGAACCCTAGCACCCGACTATCGGGTTCAATACCCGGCTGAGATAGATTTTGTAATTTCAGGATTGATATCCATCAATGACACTTACGGGAATGTTTCCCGATAAATACAATTGGGAAATTATGGTTATAAGTCATTATTAATGAGGTATTGGGTCCTCTGAAATGGAAACAATTTTATTATGCCGAGCTCTAATTGAACTTTTTCACTGATCTATAGTATTAAAAAATAGATTTGATACTGCAATATTTCGAAAAGCATTACCCTCCTAAAATTCGATTGAACAACTTAAAATATAGTTACCTGTTCCATTAATTAAAGACTATTTATTTAAAACAAGATCAGTGTTATGCTGGCGTCTTTATTTAAGATTACATAATATGTCACTTAAATATCAAATGCAATGTAAGTATTTCAAACGTGCGATGTCCAATAACTCGGATTAGAGATATGGAACACTCACACTCGCATTCACACTCACAGTCACACTCACACTCACACTCACACTCACACTCACACTCACACTCACACTCACACTCACACTCACACTCACACAAACACAATCATGGAAATTCAAGAAACCATATATTATCATCTAGTTTCGGTGTAACACAATAATTTTGGTAACAAATTCAAAAGGATATTATATGCAATTAATTAGTGAACCAAATATAAAAAAAACTTAAAATAAAAAAGGAAAGAAGAAAGAAGAAGGAAAAATGAAGGATAGGGAAAAAAAATCATAAAAAACGAAAAACAAAAAGGAAAAAAGATTTATAAGACGATCCCACTATTTATATAGCAGTGTCAATGGTGAACGTAAACAATGCTGTTGAGTAACTTTGTTCCATATCATCCGCAACCATGAACGAATCAATTGTTTCATGCGTGCTTGGTTGGTAGTTTGTACCGAAGTTCGTGAACAAAATACGTGCTTAAATATTAGGTTAAAGAAAAAATTCGAAAAGCACACTTTATACTCATCCGAAAGTTGGTTTCAAACATAGGTACGATTTTCGTAAAAGAAACTTTTAAATAAGCTTTCACTCTATGGCATTACCAGACATGGTAAATGAGTTTTACAATAAAATTCTAGGTTCTCGGTTCAATATCAAACTAAACTTATTACGCCAGTTTCAAATAGTATATTAAATGGATTTCTGTGACGCATTGTAAAAGATTGTTCTGAAACTATAAAATAGTGTTGGTGTGAACTTCATTTAAGCTAGTTGTGGTTATCAACCACTGCATTCGTATGATTTATAACAAAATAACATACAGTTATTTTAATATTGGAATGTTGGTCACTAGAGTGTAGGAAATATTTTGTTTCCAAGTCAATGTTACATTTTGAGATATATCTAAAGGGTGATACTAATTTGAAATGTTGAATATGTAATCTCTGTGCTGAAAATTCAAGTTTTAAACGTTGTGTATCACATCTGAAGAATAGAATTCAAATCTTAGTAATTTCATAAAAAACAGACTTCGTCTTAATTAACAAATCGCATCAATTGTTAAAGTAATGTGTTCTCTGGAGGAACCAACCAAGACTGAACAAAAAGGAAGGAGGGTCATGGATCTCAACATCAAGCTGCTATACTGGCAAGGTACTGCAAGCAGCTTTTAATCATTTATTTTATTTCATAAATGCAAATTTACCCTAACTTTACCTTCAACAAAAATGAGTTAGTCTAATAGTAGTTTCTGTTATTCCAATAATTTATGGACATTTATAGACTAAACAATTGATATTTAATAATTTTTTTAAGTGATATGTTTGGGAGCTTTATACAAAAATGTGACAGGAATCCGTTTTTTTACAAACAAATATCAATATCATGTATATTGATATAATGTGAATAGCATAAGGAGAAAGGTAGCAATGATGATGTTTAATCAAAACTATAACAATTTTGATTGGTATAAAGACAGTAGGCCCTATGTCCTTTCTAATATTTTCTTTTATATTCAATACAAATATGATTATTTATGAAAGCATTATATTAACTCAATGCTTTCCTCTATCAATCACTAAGGTATACGACAAAAACACTATATACTTCACTATAGGCTCAGGTTTGTACCATTATTATTACCCCTCCTCTACCAGTGTGTGGTGAGAGGAGTAGTTCGATAGGAGTGATTGGCTTGAGGAACGAAGGTCATTTGAGTGTTGAGCGAAGGCTATGGCCTGACGCGCCCGTCGTGCTGTTGTGAATTCTGTCATACAATAAAAAATTATTAATATAAACTACATACGTGTGCTACATTTCCTTAAAGCAATCTGCTTATTGATTGGAAACATTACAACTGGCGCCCAACGTATATTACCCGGTATTGCTTTAATATGGTGTGTGTGTGCTCCAAGTGTTTGTGATATTTCTCGCGGATGTTCGACACCCGGTATTTATATTTATTTGGTTTGGTGCGTCCTGACCATCAGTTGTAATGTTTTCAAACAATAAGCGGATTATTTATTGTAAGGGAATGGAGCACAAGTATGTAGCTTATTAGTATTATTTAATGTATGACCACAGAATACACAACAGGTTGTCCCTGCTCGGGAGTTAGACGGACGCGTCGGGCCGTAGCCTTCGCTCAACACTCACTGACCATCGTCTTTCTTCACGTCCTCGAGCCATTCACCCCTACCTAACTACCCCTCTTATCACACACATTTAAAGAAGGAGTGGAAATAGAACAGCGTAGACACCTGCTCATGTTAACCTATCCTTCTTGCAGGTCTGTGGTACGAAGACCCCGAGCCCAACCTTGACTTCTACCTGCAATACTTTAGCCCCAGGTTGGCACACCTGCTTGTACGACATCGCATATTGCGTATAGCTCTTGGATGCTTTCGTACTTTTTACTCTTGGAGTATGTTAGCGTTATTAGGATACAACGTTGTAGTTGTTTGTCCAGTAACAATCTATTCCAATTTAGAGATCAACAGGAAAATGGTCATGAGAGGCTTCTATGCTCTTTGTATTTCAGGCTTGGTTTCAGTTTCTATTATGACGTTGTTGTTTCAAAAGAAACAATTTTATCGAATATTTCTGGAATTGGAAAATCTATTCTCTGCCGACAACTTTGATAACATACAGCAGCGAACGATTTACTCCAAAGCCAAAACCTTCTGCTACAAACTGACGTATTCTCTTCATTCATATTTCGTTACTACTTTCGGGGTAATCATTCTTCTTCTCACCATCTTTGTTCTTCTGCCGAAAAGAAAGCATCTATTACTGTAAGTAAGATTTCAGATAATGTGTAATTTGTTTGCATTTTAGGTTTAAAGTCTAGTATTTGTTTTATGAATGTACATACGCATGTCGTACAAGAAAACATTCCGTATGTACTTTTGTACACGGCCCTTACCTGGCAAAAAAAGCAATTAAAGACAAATTCATAAGTACCGAAATTTGGCAATTGCGATATTTATGATTAAAATCTCATTATGCTTCCATTTGATTTCAGCGATGTCTACCCATTTGACACGAAATGCTCCCCTTTATACGAAATTGTGCTCTTCGTACGTTCCATCTATTTTGTAGCACATTTTCTGGCCATCAACTCACTATTGTTGGTTAATTTTGCAATCTTCGTACATTTACGAGCATATTTTAGTGTTGTGATAAACAAGATGGAAAACATACGAAACATTTCAATTGAGAAGATTAAAGGGCGAAGGCTTAATGCCGGCCAGGAAGTAGGAGTTGTTTTGAGGTCTGCATCTGGGCAACGAGTTGTTGAGACGGGTTCGTATGACGACGATTTAAATGAATCTGGATCTGATGATGTAACCATCATGGATATTGACGAGCATTCATCCATGTATTCGCATAATGGATCTTGGGATGTTGAGTCGGGTATAAGGCAAGTTGTTCCTTACAACCATCGGACCGACAACCAATCCCTGCGAACACCCGTTACGAATCTATTCCTCACACTTTCACTGTCCAAAGTTATGACGAGTCTAGGGCAGGGATTAGAGACGATGTCATTGATTCTGTGTCTGAGATTGTGGAACGAAAACAGAGTTCCCAACTGGAGAAGGAAGTTGAGAATGGAGAGATATCTATTGAGGAGCTGAACAGGGAAATGGAAGTTCAGCTTGGAAAATACGTTAATCATCACTTTCAAATCCTGAGGTATGCACTCACCTCAATATTGAACACATTAACAACATAATCTTTATAGCTTTCAAAAATATATGTTTTTTTGTAAACATAAGTATTTAGATATTTTTTCCGGTTTATAATAAAACTTACGTAAAAATAGGAATCTGTAAAATAATAACTGCGTCATCCTCTAAATATTTTACGAAAATGATTTATAATTTATAAGCCTAATTCAATGTATTAAGTTTACAATAATTGACATCCAATGCACTCACTAATGATAATAGGGGATAATAACAAATATAATATTTTCATGCTTCTATTTCTTACATATGTTGATTTCAGGAGGTAGCAACAGACAATAGATTTATTGGGTAGAAAGTGTTGAATAGCAACGATAATATTTACATGTGGCAAATGATTTATAAATTCTTGCATGCAGCATACCAGTATTTATTTTATTTTGCTATATTAATTAAATGTGTTATATGGTTGAGAATAAAATATTGGATGAACGATTTTATAATAGTTTTTTTTCAGATTTCGTATTCAATGTTGTTTTATTTTAAACATTGAGGTATATATTATTAACTGTAAGCTTTTGTTGCTGCATGAATGAATTTTTAATTAATTGTTTAAATGTTGTCTCTTAGTGTATCGCAAAAATTAGGAATCATGTTGAAAGAATTATTTGCCTACCAGTGGCTGCTGAATGTTGTTGTTCTGGGCGTTACAATATTAATAATAACAAAGGTATGTTAACTCTCGCAATATGTAGTATGCTTACTGAGTTCGCATTTGATGATGAAATCTTCAGCTAGTTGAAAAAATATGACATACTATTTTTATAATTTACAGGCAGAGCAAATTGGTGTTCTGGAGATCATTCAGATGATAATTTCAACCGAAACCATGGCGTTGTTCTTCACAATTAACTACCAGGCTAATAAGCTTACTGATCAGGTATCCAAAATGACAACAAAATTCATTTAATCTTAGAAGGGTTGTGCTTTTCACAGTCGAACAAAGAAAAAGATGGTAATTATGATGCAGGAAATGCTAATGACAAAATAACAAATATGTATCGACTTCTCTCAAACATTGCATGGAAGAAGAGAAAAAATAGTTTTGGTCAAAAGAAAAATATTAGTAAAGATCTACAAGAAATTAGGTTTAAACTCCGATACATTAACTGTAAAAGTTTTGTCCTGGTTTTCCTGTCTAAGATAATTATGACTATATTCTTGTCCTTGCAGGCTTATGCAGTGGGCGAGGCGGTCTACGCCTGTGATTGGCTGGACGCCTCACTGAGCTTCAAGAGGTCTCTAGTGATCATCATGAGTCGGATTAACAGACCCTTGTTGATGAAGCCAACTGGGCTGGAGCCGCTTTCGCTCAAGAACTTTGCCGAGGTGAGCTTGAAAACTAGATACCACCACATAAAGAAATGCTGTATTCTAAAATCTTTATTAATTTGAAACAATTGCTGTAAAATATTATTTATTATTATTTAATTCAAATGTCAAATCGTACCAGCGAAGTGGAATACAATATACGGTTGCATTTTTTACAAAACAATGGCTAAATACGAAATATATTATGTGCTTCATGTATTGAGCATCTTGATGCAAACAATCATAATATATCTGTTTTACCAAGGATTATGAAAATCATTTTTAAATAGTATGATTAAAATTGTTAAAAACAAATAAGTTACAATGATTCAGCTCTATAAAGATTTTTAATTGAACCAATCATGTAGCCAGGATGCAATATTTTTTAACGGTTGTTCAAAATATTGTATTTAACATTGACGGTCAAACGTTAATTTAATTCATTTCAGTTGTAAGTTCAATAAAAATTAACCATGAAATTACCAGCTTGTACTTAATCATAATTATATTTTACATTATTTTCGTCGCCATCTAGGCAAATTTTCACTAATGGCATACAAAAACTTATAACATCTAGCGTAGACACATTTTCAATATATAATTACGCAGCCCACGGGGACGAAGAAACATATTACCAAATTTAATAATTATTATCATCAAGATGCACAAAAGTATATAGTAATCTGTTGTGAATCAATACATATTTATTTGTTTCAGGTATCGAATATGGCCTACAAAATGCTGGCTACTCTGGATTCATTAGTTTAAACAGGTGAATCGTGGATTCGGGTGATGAAAGTAAAGTTGTGGGAAGAATGGAAAGAATGGCGAAATTGGTGGAGAAGAAAATGCGGTAAAGGATGAAGAAACGCTGAGCCCGGCAAACTCGGCACAAAACATTTTCATGCATTGCTTTTAAGTTTCATAATTATATTGGTATAAATGAGAGTGTTTTTAAGTTTAGTTTGTATAAGGGCGCGTCAACTGTAAGGCCATAATGCGCCACTCTAGCCTATAAAGGATAGGGAGGCCTAAGGTAGGGGGAAGAAAAGGAATGTTACCGGGTACTAAACACATGGCTCACTCACTCGTCTAATAACGACTTTGGCGTTTTACAAATACATGTGATGACCTCACTCTCAAATATGTAAAGTGTCATGTTTACCTTTCAGGCAATCGTGAAGTTCATGCCTACAGTTAGTAAGTATTTCACAATCTGGATTTTATTACATTTGAAAACTCAATTCAATATTTGGAAAATTCCATACATTTTCGATTTCTACAAAGGTGGATATGAATGTTAATTAGCATTAAGGACTACTTCTAACATATATGTTCATGATTACAATGGCAAAAAGTACGTATTTTTTTAAAAGTTTTTTTTATGTATTTTGAAGAAGTAAAGGTGCTTTGCTGAACGTAAAAAAGAGAAATTAATGGATGTATATGTTTTGCGTAAAGCCACACGATTTAAAGAATATAATATTAAAGGTGGGAAATTTTTGGTGGCCGAGCCCCTGGATACGCCACTGGGTGGAGTACACTTTAAGTGGGTTTAATTATGAAAAATTATTTAGGGTGGTGAAGACTAAAGATCAGTTAAAAAGCAAACAAAAATGATGGTCCATAAGAATAAATCATATTGTCATTGGACATGAATGAGCCACGAGAGTGTTTTTTACCGCTTTAATATCACATGCAACAGTTTCTTTTTGCATTTAATCCATTTATTTATTAGTTAGTTACTATAATGGCCTACATAAATTAAATATGCATTTCAAATTTTGAACCTTGTAACAGCCACAAGTATTAACTAAAAGGGCGATGGTGAATTGGCCGAATAATCTACATTCAACCTTATAATTAATGCTTATGACCGTTACAAGTTTAAAAAATTAAAATGCACATTCAAATTATTGTAGGCCGATATAGTAGCTAACTAATAAATAAATTGACTAAACGCAGAAAGAAAGTTCTGCAAGTGATATTCAAGTGGTAAAAAACACTCCCAAATGACTCATTCATGTCAAAAGCTAATACTATCAATAGTGATGTAAATAATTTAGATGTAGGCTAATTATGGCTTTAGCTAGGAATAGGATAGACGTATAAGAAATAAAGAAATGCTGTAGCCGATCCTTGTAGGCTGTAGCCTCTGTAGATGCAGAGAAAGTATGGCCCCCTACCTAGGGCTGGATCAGACAGCATGGGTCTTTCATCGCTACCTTCTAGGGATGCAAATGTTCCCGGGTACTCAACATATGGCTCACTCACTTGTCTAACAACGACTTTGGCGTTTTCCTAGTATTAACAAGGTGTATTTCTTCATCCATTAAAATCTGAATAGAAGAGAATAGCGAGGACTTACAATTTTTTTTATTATTTTACTATATTTAGTGCCAGTTTCTGATTACATAAATACATTTTCGTTATTAAAAAATAAAACAGTCATAGAGGTGAGCTTAAAAGTTTAGCGGAAAAAACAAGGCAGTACGTTCCTTGGTACTCTAGTTGTTATGTATCGGCCTTGTTGATTCTGGCGTTGATCCGCGGGTGTTCGCACTGTCCATACCACTGATTGCTATATATTTCTTATTCAAAAATATTGATCTTTGGTTGGTTATCGTTCACTCGTCGATTGCGTCAGGGCCTACAGGGTTGGCTTGGTCGCTTTCATTAAGTGTCACCCACTGAAAATCAGTTATACAACTGAGTGGGTAGACTCTAAATACAATTAATGAATTAACCGTATGACCAATCACCGCGTGCTCATTAAAAAATGAGTATTTTT
The DNA here is from genome assembly GCA_024449915.1 of Sweltsa coloradensis. NCBI lineage: Eukaryota > Metazoa > Arthropoda > Insecta > Plecoptera > Chloroperlidae > Sweltsa > Sweltsa coloradensis. Next base: position 20,404 of record JAMZAV010009737.1, read on the forward strand.
TAGTATTATCTTACTTCAAGAAGCACTTTTGGAATATAATTTTTTTGTAGTATGATTAACAAATACTAATAAACAATAATTTGTAAAACAAGTTATAACATTTGCACATTTGTGTATACATTTTTAACGATTAATGGTTATATTATATCATTTTTAAAGAAAATGTTAACAATGGACTATTGTTTTAACACGAGCTGTTGAACGGCTGAGCAGCGAATTTCGCTTCTTGATCTAGAAGACCGTGGTCAATTTCATTCATAATAAACAAGGTATTGAGGGTTATGACGTCACACGTCTTTTCACAATAAAAGCGCGGGAGAGAGTAAAAGTTATACTTTGTACCTCTGTGGAATATAAAGTATTTACTTTAAGAAGGTTATAAACTACGGCGATGGTGTTTTTAAGTGAATATATCCACTGATTCTGTACACCAGCGGCGATTCTGAAAATTTGGTCCATCATATGATAGTTGATTATCACTTCATATAAACTAAATGTATTAAGATATGTTACGATGATGAATTCCATACGGCGCATAGGGGATGAATAGCATAGCACCCTCACTTCTGTTATCATACATCGCTACGAACGATCGATATCTGTTTAGATCCACATCCCCAAAATTATCGCTAAAGTCGGATAAACGCATCGTTTAACTTTCATAAGATTTACAGAATCGCACAGCAGGTAAGAGTTAAACATGGGGGAATCCAATTGTTTTGAAGCTTTCCCTAATATGATTTCACTTAGTTTATGGTATTCAATACGGATTGAATCCCTCCTCAATTCATGATAATAAACTAGCTCATCGTAGATCCCAATCCAATATTAATCGATTGAAAATCGATTCGTGTAAACAAACATTTTATATTGGTTAAACGATGGAAGAGTAATGGTGTTACGAAGCTGATGAGAAACAGTTTTTCGAAGTTACCCTAAACATTAATGTTTGTTTGGTGACCATGGTTCGGTTTGTAATAAACGCTCCTGATCTCCTCAATAATCAGCATTAACTTCGTGAAAATTCACTATATTGTTAGATACGGAAAAATGTTGGCATCTTCCAACAAAAATAATTTTTTAAAGTCATACACTTCATTTGATTTAATTTGTTAAAGCTGACCCATCTGCGAAACAATATTTCCAAGCCATTTTAAGATACGGTGAAAAATGCTGGGCCACTCTTCCCACCATAAAATAATTTTTAAAATTACATTCCATTAGATTTATTGTTAAGAGCACATCCACGAACACAATATTGCCAACCCATTTTCAAAATTTGTTAATATTGTTACTCTATTCAGGTAATACATTTATCAATCTGTACTAATTGTTAAAAATAACAATCAATCATGTAAAAACACAGAAAAATACATTATGAAACATGACAAATTAACAACTTCACCTAGAACACCATGGAAGCAAACTATATCAAAGAAATTCTAAATATTTCAAAAGTAAACTATTTAACAAACTTCCTATTAAAGAAAAAGATATCAATAACATTGACAAATTTAAACTGAAAGTCAAAAATATATTGCTTAAACAAAGCACATTATTCTCTACAAGATTATTTGGGTAAGATAAGTGAATAAATGGCAAATTATTAAATTATTTTTTGGGACACATCTATTACTTGTGTAGATGTGTAGTTTAAACTGTATAAGAAGTATATAAATCTGTTGTTATTTTGAATGTCTTTGCCTAATTAAATGTATACATGTATATCTTTACCTATATTAATAAACATCTTGAATCTTGAATCATTATCAGCCCAGAGCTTCGTCTTCTCAGCCGAGGTCTCTGTCAACAACGTCCAAGGTGTTGTTTCTGTTGCTCTTTTCCTTCTACAGGTCGTCCGTGAGCTACTCTTGTTGTATCTTGTTTAATAAAAGTAGACATATTACATTTAATTTACAATAAAAACGAAAAATATACTTTCACTATTTTGTATTGTGTGTGACATTTTTCTGGTTGTTTAACAAAAAATATTGATTTCCTACGATTGTAAGCCTGTCCATGCATGCTTGAGTGTAACGTAAAGTTTCAAGTACGTCGGATCCATCCTGGCCGAGCGAACAGCTATGTCCGATTGAGTAATACTCCCTCATAAGAAAAGTCTTCAAATGGAAAATGAATGTTGTTACTGAGATTCATTAAAATTGTTCTGAAAAAACGATTTGTTATTGATAATTTTTATTAAATAGCAATATGCAAAGAAGCGTGATTATACATTTTTGAAGCGACGGAACAGAACTTTTTCAAATTTGTAGTGTGTAAGCTCTTCGTTGCCAAAGAGTTGATTACTTGACAAAAGAGTTGATAGAAGCAAGCATCTTGTAGGCTTTGATTGACACCTGAAACAAAATATCTCATATCAATAATTAATTAAACACAATTATTGTGTCTGAAAACATATTATCGAAAAAAAGATATGACTGATGATTCTTGTCACTCACATGTTAATATTACTACGAAAACTCCAAAGTCGTTGTTAGACGAGTGAGCGAGCCAAGTGTTGAGTACCTGGTAACATTGATATATAAAGTATAATTCATAGGGGTTGAGTTTAGTTTGGAGAAGGCGCGTCAACTGTGAGGTCTAATGCGCCACTATAGCTTAATAGGCTGGGGAAAAAAGACCCATGCTGATCCATCCTTTGGTATAGGGGAGGAAAAGGAAGGTTCCCGGGTACTCCACACATGGCTCGCTCACTCGTCTAACAAAGACTTTGGCGTTTTCCTAGTATCAATGACAGATGACTTTCCTCGTGATGTTCGTCACCTTGTAGACGTCACGTATTTGTTGAGTTTATGTGTATGTGTGTGATCATATACTCACACTCACGTGCTAATGTCGTGTGTGAGTTTTAGTTTTAGTTACCTGACATTTGTGGGTGATGAAAACAGTTTGTTAGAGATTAATACGTATAAAGAGTAACAGTCTCACCTCACCAAACTGTCTCACAGAAAGCGGATCCAGGAACGTTGGTTTCAGCTCAAAGGGTCTGTTGGCCCTGGTCATCACAATCTGCATGGAGGCCTTGAAGCTCCTTGAGGCTCCCAGCCAGTTGCAGTCGTACATCGCCTCGCCTACCAGCAGTGTCTGTAACAAGGTCACAATCTGCATGGAGGCCTTGAAGCTCCTTGAGGCTCCCAACCAGTTGCAGTCGTACATCGCCTCGCCTACCGCGTGTCTGTAACAGGGCACAAACTGCATGGAGGCCTTGAAGCTCATTGAGGCTCCCAACCAGCTGCGTCGTCATCGGCCTCGCCTACAGCCGTTGTCTGTTAACA
>JAMZAV010009738.1:0-23450 GCA_024449915.1 Sweltsa coloradensis
AGATTAATAAAATTACTAACATCATTTGTTGAGAGGCAAATGGACCAACCCACTTTTAAGAGGCAAGTGGCCCAAAGCCACTTTGATAAGGTATTTACTACTGAAAATTGTTGAGAGGCAAAATGGCCAATCCCTTTGAAAAGGTATTTTCTATTGAAGTTATAAATTTTTTAAAAAATTTAAAAGATGTGATATTTTAAGTTAATATGATAGGAAAGCAATAACTGCTTCCAATCCCAAACATTTTGAAGCTACATTTTATAAGTTGCTCCCAACTTTAACCCAAATTATCTCAGAAAGAGAATTGTGTGGGTTGGTCCACTTTGCTTCTACGCCCCTCATTGAACCTTTGGGGTGGTTTACTCTCGCCAAAGGGGAAGTCGGAAGAAAGGGGCTCTCACGTCGTGGTCGTCATCTCCTTTGTTATTGTTCATGTAGCCCATTGTCGTCGTCGTCGGGGAGGTCGTCAAGGTTAGAGTAAGGGTCCCCGACGACGAATGCCAGAGCTCACCTCAAGTTTTGGGGAGTATTATACATTCCTACATAGGCCTACTAGCTGATGTTTGCGAGATGGACTTTATCTATTTTCTCGCCTTTTACTGTCATCAGAGCCATGCTCTGGGCCAAATTCTACCCCGCGGGCCCAGACGGCGGTGACAACAATTTCAAACAATACAAAAAATAGGTTATGTAATCAAACAAAAATTATTGGTCATGGATTCATTAAATTTAAGGGCGCTTCAACCGTTGAGTCATAATGCACCACTCTAGCCTTAGGGGATATGTGGAGGGGGAGCCCATGCGTGTCAGAACCAGCCAGGGGTAAGGGGAGGAAGGGGGGGGGGGTTCTCACGTCGCGGTCGTCATCGTCTTTGTCATCGTTCTTTTGTGTCATTGTCATCGTTCGCCGGGGGGTCGTCAAGGGAAGGGGACAAGGTCCCCGACGACGATTGCCAGAGCTCGCCTCTAGTTTCGGGGGGAGTAAGATACCCCGCTCTATAACTAGCTGATGTTTGCGAGGTGGACTTTTCCTCTTGAATCGCCTTTTACGATTGCAGAGCCATCTCGGGGCCAATTCTACCGGGCCCAGACGGGGGGAAAGGGGAGGTGTCATAGTCGACGATTGCCAGAGTTTGCCTCTAGATTCGAGGAGTATTATACTCTCCTCTTTCTATCTGAGTTTGCGAGGTCTCTTGAATCGCCTTGTTTGGCACGATTAGCAGACCCAGCTCGGGGCCCAAATTCTACCCCGGGATTTGGGGCTAGCTCCCGCCCACAGGTGGGATGAGCTCTATAAACTCGGCACCTCTGGCCAGAGATCGCATTCAGTATCGTGAAGTAAAATACCCCCTACTTTCCAACTGATGTTTGCGAGACGTTCTTTGCCTTTGTCCTCGCATATTAAATCCTACCCCTGGCCTAGACTTTTTTTTTGTGGTTTTTTGTATTAAGGACCGTCAACCGTTAGGTCATAATGGCACCACTCTACCTAAGGGGTTGGGGAGGAGGGGCCCATGCTGGTCAAAACGAGCCACGGGTAAGGAAGGAAGGGAGTTTCTCACGTCGCGGTAGTCATCGTTTTTGTCATCGTTCTTTTGTGTCATTGTCATCGTCGCTGGGGGGTCGTCAAGGGAAGGGGGCAAGGTCCCCGACGACGATTGCCAGAACTCGCCTCTAGATTCGGGGAGTAAATACTCCGCTCTTACTAGCTGATATTTGCAAGGTGGACTTTTTCTCTTAAAATCGCTTTTAGGCTACGATTAGCAGAGCCATGCTCTGAGCCCAATTCTACCCCCCGGGCCCAGACGGGGAAACATGATGGGGACACATGATATTATTGCATTGCTCTGGTGAACCCTACCTTTCGTGCCTGTGCCGGGGGCCTGGTGCCTCACAGCGAAGATGTTGGAATTCTCGCCCCAGTTTGTATCGTCTGGGATATCCTGTTCCCTTGAGTTGCAGACGTAGGTTTCGCCAGTAGTAACGTTCGGGATATCCTGTGCCCTTGACTTCCCAAAGAACGTAGTTTCGCCCAGTTATTCGGAATATCCTGTGCCCTTGAGCTGCCAGACGTAGGTTTCGCCCAGTTAGTTCGGAATATCCTGTGCCCTTGAGCTGCCAGACGTAGGATCTGCCCAGTTCGTATAGTCTTCCTAGATAATATCTTGTATCCCAATACGCAATTTGTGACGATTCGAAGCACGAATTGCTTCTTAGTGCGTTGTATGAAGCACGATCTTTCTCATGCCAAAACTTCGAACCTATTTAAAAAAGAATTTTAAAATGTTTTGTATTACTTTATTATGTTTTAGCCTAGGATGGGCGGATCACTGCGGGGGTGGGCCACAAATGCCTGCTTTTATGTCTCCTTCTGTTTTTTTTGTTTGTATAATGTGTATAATAATTACAGTAAACAGATACAAATACATACATAAGTAGATGACTTGATATCCTGAAAAAGTGTAGCCCTAAAAAATTAATTAATTCATGCTATGTTTGGGGATGATGTAGACTACTTTGTGAACTCCTCATGCATATTGTAATTGTTTTAATCTTTCACTATGGTGTTTAAAGCTTAAACTCAGGGGAAAACAAACATCCAATACCCCTCTCATCAGATCAGTGGAAAACTATGTACCCTACATCTATCTAGCTAAAACAAAGGGGTCGTCTTCTTAATACTAGTATGGTTACAATCAGGGAGGTCTTCTTTTATGTGCAAGAAATTAATGTTTATTTTCTTTGCTCTCTTTCAGTAGCTTAGCTACTACGATATTAATTCAATTTTAAAAGAATTTTCATTACTGGTACCCACTGAAAATCAGTTATATAACTGAGTGGGTAGACTCTAAATACAGTACTTAGTAGATTAGTAGTAGATTAGTAGTAAATTATTTTTTCTTTGTACACATAATTTGTATCAGCTAAGCACCTGAACCAAGACTCTAAAAGCCTCATGTATATACTTGAATACTTGATACTTGAACTAGCTCTAATTAGCCAAATTTGTAAAATTGTGTAAATATTGATATCATAAGGGCCTATACTACCCTGATTTTTCCCTTTACCCTGAGTGCAGAATACTAATCTAAAGGGGCTAGAAACTTTTACCGTATGTAACTCTTTGTATGCCTACAATTTTTAAAAGGAAATAAAGCAAGCAAGCATTAAATTTATTTATTTATTTATTTATTTAAGACTTGTTGATATTTTGAGTAACATTGAAATAACATTCTAACAAAAATCGCACTTTAAAGTAGGGGCTATCGTTTTTTTCCAGTTTTACAATTACGTTGCTAAGGAAATTAATTCAATGTCAGCTCTTAAAACTGTTTGACAGTTACATTAACTTTAAACCCTTGTATTGTTGGTTAGAATATCCATAGAGGATTACTGTGATTTGGTCTCTTTAAAAACGTTGTATGTCAACAAAAGAAAAAACAACGAAATGTTTAGTTTATTTGGATTTAGGGTGCGTAAATTTTTAGGTTACAATGCGTCACTCGCATTCAATTTATTTATTTATTTAAATTTTTTAAAACTTGTTGATATTTTGAGTAACATTGAAATAACATTCTAACAAAAATCGCACTTTTAAAATGAGGGGGTATCGTTTTTACCAGTTTTTACAATTTCGTTGCTTAGGAAATTAATTCAAAATGTCAGCTCTTAACACTGTTTGACAGTTTACATTAACTTTAAACCCTTGTATTGTTGGTTAGAATATCCATAGAGATTACCGTGATTTGGTCTCTTTAAAAAACGTTGTATGTCAACAAAAGCAAAACACAACGAAATGATTTAGTTTATTTGGATTTAGGGCGCGTAAATTGTTAGGTTACAATGCGTCACTCTAGCCTAGGGGATATGGGGCACGTTGTTCAGAACCAGCTACTTGTAGGGGGAGGAAAAGGGGGGATTCTCACGTCGCGGGCATTTTCTTTGTCATACTCCCCTACTTTATAGTTGATTGAAATTCCTGAGGAGTACGACGCGACGAAAGTGAGAAACTAGGGCGGGTTTAACCGGTTAGGTTTATATTGCGCCGCCTGTGAATGAAAGGAAATGAGAAGAGTGAATGCAGGTATGTTTGATGATTAGATTGTTTTCTAAGTGTATAATAACAAAATAAATTTGGGATGATGAAGAAAGTAATAGCAAAAAAAATTTTTATGTATGTAAATGAAAAAAAAAAAGAAAAAAATGTTAAGATGTGAATTAAATTTTGTTAAATAGATTACAATGGATGAGAAATTTAGGAAGTTTGTCGCCGTTATCATATGATAGAAGTTCTTCATATGATTGGGAGAGATCAAATTGCGTGCGCAATGCATCATATTTGGCACATTCTGCTAGCATATGATGCAGGGTTAAAGGTACATCACATGTGTCACATATGGGAAGAGAAAACCGGTGTTAGGCGTGTATGGCCTATACGAATTCTAGACAATACCACCTCTTCTCTACGTGAAGTCGAGACGTAGGTGGACGAATTTTGTTAGTCAATGAGGGCATCACACTATGCAATTTGTTATTTTGCAACACATCCCACGATGCTTGTCGCAATCCAACAATCTTTGCTTGTATCCACTCTTGACATCTGGAACGGGAACAGATTGAAATCAACGTCGCGACGCTGGGAAGCTTCCTTAGCAGCCCGATCAGCGTGTTCATTTCCCTCATCCCACGTGTCCAGGTATCCAGCAAAACTCTATTATATTCCCTTAGAGTTAGTTTTTCTAAATAGAATTGGATGTCTTGTAACCAAATGATGACTAGAATACATGAGTTTTATAGCTTGAAGTGACTTAAGCTTTTTGAACACAAAAGGTATTCTCCACAACGCAGCGTAGAATGTATTTAAAGAGCTTCACGGATGGCGAATAACTCTGCAGTGAAAATTGAACACACGTCGCTTATCCTGAAACGTTCAGTTAAGGTGGAGCAATAAAAGGCAACTTCCAACCTTGTTGCCCAATTTTGGAGCCATCTGTGAATACCAAAGTAAACCTTTTGGTTTCATGGCAAATTTTTCTAAAGTTAATTTTGAATACACTATCGCAAGTAGATTTTTTTATCAAAACGACAAAGGTCAAATATAATAATCGGCTCTGGTGTAAACCAGGGCGGGTTATTGCAAAATACAAAATTAAAAACTTTTGCAGATGAAATTCTATAAGATTAAACAAAAGTTTACATCTTAATCCCCTTGGAAGATATGCCTTGGGTTTGTTATCAAAGTGTCTGACATATGTCGTGTTAAAACATTCCGATTTTGCTGGATGGTTTGGCATAGCTTTAATTTTCATTACATGATGTTTCCCATCAAGAGGTTTCTCCGTTTTTGCTAAGGAGGACACACCTGACTCGGCATACAGCTGACTACCGGGCTTGTTCGAATGCACCAAAGCAATACGAAAAACCACAATGGTGGACAGTGTCTAGAAGTTTAAGGGGGTTGTGTTACTTGCTGAAGAGTATACGAAACATCCATAGTCCATCTTGGAGCAAACTAGAGATCCGTAAATTCTCAACATGCAAGTCCTACGTGCACCCCCACGATGTATTACTGAGAACTTTCAATAGGTTGATTTTCACATGCATTTTTTGCGTAACTCAACAACGTTTGGGCTTTCCAATTTAGCTTTTTGTCAAACACCATGCCGAGAAGACGGACATTTTTTTTAAATAGAAGTTCTACATTGTTAAACGATAGTTGTGGGTCATTTTGGATTCCTTGAAGACGGCCCAAAAATGAAAAGCACCGAGTTTTTTTCGGGAGAGAATCGTGTCCCCCGCTTTCGAGCCCATTCACTTATATTGTTCAATCCAATTTGCACGTGTCTTTGAGCTGTTTATAAATTTACCGATCTGTAGAAGATTCCCAGGTCATCTACAAATAGGCACGACATTGGCTCTTTGGGATACAATCCACCACACTGTTTATTCCAATAGCAAACAGTGATACCGACAAGACCGAGCCTTGTGGTACACCTGTTTTTCCCGTGAGAACGATCTGACAAAAAATTGTTAAAACGCACTTTGAAAGTTCTATCTTTTTTAAAAAATTTTCTAAAAATTTTGGCAGGCCCCTCGAAAACCCCACTCGTGAATCTGTTGAAGAATATTATATCTCCATGTTGTATCGTATGCTTTTTCAATGTCAAAAGCACACCAACAACATGTTTGTTTTGCAACAAACCCTTCTTGAATAAACGTCTCTAATCGAACCAAGTGGTCGATGGTGCAACGACGTTGACGAAATCCACATTGGACGTTCGCCAATAAACCGCGTGTCTCCAGCATCCACATTAGTCGTTTGTTGATCATCTTTTCGAACAATTTGCAAAAGCAACTTGTCAGAGAAATAGGGCGATATGAAGTCGGCATCGACTTATCTTTTGTGGGTTTGAGAAGTGGAATTAAGATGGCACTACGCCAACTATCGGGAAATATGTCAGACAACCACAAAATATTAAAAAATAAAAAATAAATTCCAATGAGGGATCAGTCCAGGTGCACAAACATGTCGTTGTGCATTTTTGTCTTCTCCCACAGATGTGCGACGTAATGAGCTTAACGCCATACGGGGAGTACAGTGGGCAAGACAAGAAGAGATAGAATTAGAAATACGAACATCAGAGAATGCTTGGGGTGGAAGAAGTTAGGTGACAGAATGGGAAGGACACGGCTGAGATGGTTTGGGCATATGAAACGAATGACGGAAGAGAGGATGCCCAGGAGAATGTATGAGAAAAGGATTGAAGGAGGAAGAAGAAGGGGGATTTTTGGTTTGTTTGGATTAAGGGCGATTAGTCATCGTCGCCGGGGGGTCGTGAAGGGAAGGGGCAAGATCTCCGATGACGATTGCCAGAGCTCGCCTCTAGTTTCGGGGAGTAAGATACTCCGCTCTTACTAGCTGATGTTTGCGAGGTGGATTTTTTCTCTTGAATCGCCTTTTACGATTAGCAGAGCTTTGCTCTTGGCCAATGCTACCCCGGGCCCAGACGGGGAGAGAGCTGGGGGGATGTAGCAGAGACACGATTGTGGGAGGATAGAAATAAGTGGAAGAATTTGGTTAAACCCAAGCTGACCCTGTCAAAAGTAGGAAACGGCTATGGATAATGATGATGACGATTAAAATAATCTGGTTTAGGGCTAATGCACCACATAAGCTCATCCTTCAACGCAACTATCATAATGCGCCGATCTAGCCTAGGGGACATGGGGAGAAAAATTCAAAGCTGGCCAGGACCAGCCACGGGTAGGGGGAGGAAAGGGTGAAGTTCTCACATCGCGGTCGTCATTGTCTTTTATCGTTCGTGGTGTCTTCCGTCATTGTCGTCGGGGTCGTAAAGGGGAAGGGGGCAAGGTCCCCCGACGACGTTGACAGAGCTCGCCTCTAGTGGGGGGGGGGGAGTTTTTATCTCTCCTTCTTATACTGATGTTTGCGAGGGGGGCTTTTTCCTTGAATCCCCTTTTTACGATTGCAAGCTTTGCTCGGGGCCCAAATTTCACTCGGGGAGTGGTGAATGAAAGGTTTGGGGAAAGGATAGAAATGTGGAGAAATTTTTTTTTGCAAACCTAAGCTGACCCTGCAAGAAGAGGGAAAGGGCCCCAGGATATGTGATGACATGATTGGACACTCCCCTATATTCCTTCTTGGGGACCCGCCACCAATGGCCGGGGTTTTGCTCGCCTGCGCTAGGTCGACCACCCTCCACCGCCAGTTGTCCCCAGATACAACTTGTTACCGCCCCGTCCTGCCGTAGGTCGGACTAACTTTGAGCCTGAATGCACCAGTAGTGGATGTTTCTGTTTTACGTGTAATACATTCAGGGGAGTTCACCTGTTTTAAAAAAACATATTTTCTAATTTTGTCGCTGACGGGTTATAATATTAACGGGGTTATACTTTAATCTTCTAGATTTTAAAATACAAGGGCTACTGTGTCGTGCCCAAATGTATTACCCCAAAAAGATCGGTGAACCGTATTCTGTTCTCAATCACTTTTTTTTGGGGGAAAAAACAAAACCGCACCTTAAAACAATCGGTTAGGCCTATTATAAATTGTGGATAATTATTTTAATAATCAATCGTGGGGGCAAAATGTTTTTTATGGCCCTACCTCTAAAAAATTTACCTGGGCCAAATTGTTTTTGTTTATGTTGACTTTGCTCATGCATCATAATATTTTTGAAAAACTATAAGACTAACGGGGCAACTAATATAACGGCCCTCTAATTTTGAAAAAGCTAATTTGTAAAGCTATAATTAATAGGCTAGGCCTATAGCCCTACGTATACATGCATTTTGGGAAAAATTTTTTGACTTCAGTCAAGGTAAAAACGATGTTACTGACATTAAATCAAGTTAGATGTGGAGATGACCCTAGGCACCAACAACATTATCAAAACCTCTAAAAGGGATCTAGTTGACTGGGCCTAGGCTTATCTTTCAAACTATATTGTTTTTTTAAGCCCACCTGGGCCCGCCTAAGCGGACTAAATGCAATGAACTTTTTGGATTCTTCCCTTTTTAAATTTTTGGTGTGCACAGTTGGTCCCCAAAAAATATTTAATTGCGCCCTTTTGAACATGGTCAAGTATTTTATTTTGGAGCTGAGATTTTGTAATAAAATTATTTCATTATTCATGCGCAATTATAAAATGAAATGCGCCATTAATCGTTTTGGGTTTTCGAAGTGAATTTTTCGTCATTTTCCCCAGGGTTTAAGGCAATCGCTGACATGGGCTGAAGTCATTATTGAATAAATATTCGTGGGTACCTACACATTATTGGATTTTTTAAACCTATTTTAAAATATAGTTCGATAATTTTATTTTTCTCTTTCACAATGAAAAAACGTCACCGGCCGGTTTTTTAGATGGGTTTATGTCTGACTTCGTTCCTGCGATAACGTCTTTTCCCCTTTAAAACCGGTAAAATCTTCACAGCTTAGTTCACGTTTTAACACATTCTTCCTTTAAATTTTTGTATAGTGTGACGGGAAATATCGGGAACCGATTGTTTAATATCACTTTTTAAAAAACTACAAAATCTAGCATTCACGATTTTATGTAAAATGTCAAAAGATGGAAAACAAATATATAAAAAAAAACAAATAAAAAAACTACAAAAAAATACATCAATACCATCTAGCGGTGGTACAGACCCTTTTTTTGAAATATTGTCCAAGGTCTAACAGATACTTTGTACAGAGAGCTCAAACCCAAAGAATTTTTAAAATTAAACGGGAAAGCTTCGCAAACGCTTTTTCGCGCGTTGTTGGATGAGCGTATTTTTTTATCGAAAAAAGCGTAAAAAATTCGATTTCATGAAAAATTATTTTCGATTGCGCTCAAATTTTTTAAAACCAATTTATTATTCGTAAAATTAAGGTTCTGTAAAAACATCGTTACAATCGGATAAGCTGTAGTGTTTAAATCGAAGAAATGTAAAAAAATAGGAAAAAAGCTTAAGTCCCCGCCGCGTGTTGGATGAGCGTAAATTTGGGGCTTGAGCTCCATGTTTATGCGGTTTTCTGTTGTTCTTGGAAAAATCATTACTAAGTTGAATTTTTTTTTAAATTAAATTAAATAAAAAAATTAAATTTAAATTTTTTATTTTTTTTAAGTTAAATTTTAATTGTTAAAAAAAATAAAAAAAATCGTAAAATTGCGATTTTTATAAGAAATAATTTCTCGATTGCGCTCAAAATTTAAAACGAATATTTAATTCTCAAAAAGGGTTCTGTGAAAAAAAACATTACTGGAAAAGCATGTTTGGGTTTAAGTCAAAAATTTTTTAAAAAAAAAAAAAAAAATTAAAAATTTTGATTTTTTATGAGAAAAATTTTTTCGATTACGCCCTTAAAATTTTACACATTCTTAATCAGAAATTTAAAGGGTTTTGTGAAAAAATCATTCAATCGGATAGGTTTTAATCGAAGAAATTTTTTAAAATTTTGAAAAAAACGTAAAAATTTCGTTTTTTGTGAGAAAAAATTTTTCCGATTTTCGCCAAAAACGGGCAGTTCTAATTCAAGATTTCAAAGGCCCCCCATAAAATTTCATCCATCGGAGTATCGGGTTTAGCCGGAAACGTGTTAACGACACACAAAATCAAAAAAAAAAAAAAAAAGAAACCCGTTAAATTTTCGATTTTCATAAAAAATTATTTTTCATAGCGCTCAAAAATTTTCCCCGAAATATAAATTCTAAAATTAAGGTTCTGTGAAAAAATCATTACAATCGGATAAAGGGTTAGGTTTTATAAGTCGAAGAATGTTTTTAAAAAAATCGAAAAAATAGTAAATTGTGATTTTCATGAAAAATATTTTTCGTTTGCCAAATTTCCCGAATATTTAATTCATAAAAAAAAGGTATGTAAAAAATCATTACAATCGGATAAGCTGACGTTTTAATGCGGCGGTCGTTGCAAAAAGACCAATATTTCAGCTTTTACCCAAAAGGGGGTACAAACCCCCCAAAACCCCAAAAAAAATTGTCGGGTACTTCATCCCCACTAGAAAAATGACGTTGTGGGCTCGAAATACGTGTACGTCTAGATTTACGAGCCCTCTTGGTTCCCGGCGTGATCGCTTTTTTCGTTTTTAAAACCATATTGTACATTCGCAATTTTTGCTATAAAAATAAATGAAGTCTTTGTATTCCAAAGGCATGGGCTCATTGTTTGCAAATTTTTTTGATTGCAACAATAACTCAAAGGGGAAAAAACAACTGGGAAATTTTACATTTTCAGATTTACACTAAAAAGTTCTAATTTTTTATGGTTAAAACCATCAAAATTTTCTAAAGACACGAGGCTAGATTTTAATTGCGGAATACATTTGTGAATACGTCCATATTTTTCCTTTGCTCAAAAAAGCAATATTTTTGGGCGCTTTGGGGGAAAACGTGATGAAAGCGTAGCGGCGGCAAACTGCAAAAAGGTCGAATCCCTATTGTTGGTGCTTTGGGTTATACAGATCCTGGCCAAAAAACACTGGAAAACTTGACCTGGCGGTTTTCTCTTCGATCCTGTTAGTGTATACCCTTTTTAGGAAAACATTATCTTGGGAAAAACATTTGTCATTTCTGCAAAAAATTTTTACGACGCCATCTTTTTTTAGGGATTTGCATATTGTACACGCTTTTATTTTCTTCATTTTCTATTATAATTATGACAGTTGAACAAACCAAAATTTTGATTTTTTTTTTTCATAAAAATTTTCTATTTTATTGACAGGCTATTAGTTTTGTCACCCTGGGACTATTATGGATTATTTATAGGAAATTTGGTACATTTTTATTAGTCCTTCAGCTAAGTAGCTACAATTTTTTAGGTGCGTTTGATGATGGACGAATAAATTTTTTGCATATTTATAAAGAATTTTTAGTGTGATATTATTTAGATTAGAGCTGTCTTAGATTTTTTCCCATGACCTAATGGCAGCCATTTTACAAGATGGCCGCCAAATAATTTATTGTATAGACATTTATGATAGAAAGTTGAAATTGGGTAAACCAATAGGCATTGTTTTCGATCATTTAAACTAGGGAAACGCCAAAGTCGTTGTTAAACGAGTGAGTGAGCCATGTGTTTGAGTACCCGATTATATTTCTTTTTTTTCCCCCTACCTTGGGCCCCTACCTAGCCTATCATAGGCTAGAGAGGCGCATTATGACCTTACAGTTGACGCGCCCGTCACGTATACCAACAAAAGCTTTAAAAACATTATTTATACGAATATAATCAAACTTAAATGCAAATGTTCCGGAAAATCACCACATGACTCGCTCACTCGTCTAACTACGACTTTGGCGTTTTTTCCCTAGTCTAGTTGGCTAAGGCGCCCTTGTAGCCGAGATGTGAAGAAGTGGGTTCAATCCCCTGGTCGGAAAGATTTTGTAATTTCTTGATTGTAATTCAAAAATAAATTTAAAAATGTTTTTGGAAAAGCATATAACGCTGTGTAGTCCATCATGTGGCAATAGGGCCTACTATGGTAAACATAGCCATACGAAATACGTGAAAATATTGCAAGGTTACTCAATCTACGAGCGAAATTTGGGGGTACCTTGACGTGCAATATTCGACAGACCTTGCAGGGGCACGGCATTTTTACGGCCAGGCGAATAACAAAACAAAAATATCTTTTCAAAATCTAAGACATTGTCGTTAAAATAATTTCTAAACATTGGAAGTCTATTTTTTCAGTTTATTATTTCTTGTAGGGTTTAAATCGCCATGAATCTTGCTAATTTTGTTAGCAGTTCTCAATAAACTCGTACCGGATGTCTGTTTAAAATTTCAGCGCAATCTGTTCAGCGATTCGGCTGATTTTCAACGTACACACACACACACACACACACACACACACACACACACACACGCACGCACGCAGAAAAACAATAAGGGCCGTTTAAGTCGAATGGAAATCACTACGTTCGCTACGCTCACTCGTTCAATAACGAATTTCTATTACGACCATCACAAATAAAACACAGTGACATCAATGGCGGCCATTTTAGAAGATGGCCGCCAAATATATCTAGGTGCCCGTTAGTGCTCCGCAGCCAAGCCACGGTGCGCTTACACACTCATGCACATTATGCAGCAAGCCGAGTTGGAGTGTTTTCGAGGTGTCACTCAGTTATTATGATTAGTGTTATGAACCCTAAAACACATAGTCGGAGTGATGTAGGTACCTGACAACGCATGCCAAATTTGATTGGGAGACGGGTTGGATGGAAGAGAAGGCTTGACAGGCCTTAATCCCGCCATCAATAAAGACGACAATCAAATCAAATCAATTAATTATTTTCTTAAAATTTATTAACACGTTAGTTACTTCTACATTCAATATTACTATACTACTGTCTTATTCGTCAGTTTCAATTGGTCAGTGATTCTGACCAAACGGGTGGAGCTACAACGTTCATATTTTACTTGACGATTATGGCTATGTAGTGCCTTTTGAAAGAAAGATTTAAACAATTTAGCTGAAAAGTATCGAAATAAAGGTTGTAATATAAGCTTTTTTCATGTATAATTGTATCCCACACATAACAAAAACTTGTAAAAATACAGCCAAACCTTACACACTCAAAAGAAATTAGATCTAAAAAAAGGGCCAAGCTCATCTACCCTTCCACCTTTGCGCATTCTTAATTTATAAACGTACTGTGTCCCGTAACAACACCCTTGAAAAGCTTCGCCAAAAAGTATTTGCAACTATTAATTTAAACGTAACAGTTCATCCAAATTCTATTTTCTAATTAATTTTAACGTAATGGTCATGCAAATTCTATTTTGCCAAGCTTTTCAAGGGTGTTGTTACGGGACACTGTACGTTTATGAATTAAGAATGCGCAAATGTGGAAGGGTAGATGAGCTTGGCCCTTTTTTTTAGATCTCATTTCTTTTGAGTGTGTAAGGTTTGGCTGTATTTTATCAAAGTTTTTGTTATGTGTGGGATCTCATTACTTTTTCAAGTTCCATTGCAAAATTATTTGTTTAAATAGAATAAATTTATCAAAGTCGATTTAATTGCTATGGTATTACCAATTAACAATAGAATGAAAAAATATAGTGGTACAAAGACTTGCTTTTTGTTAACAATGTAGGCGATTATTGTCACGTAACTATAGTTACCTGTTGATTGTATGCCTGTATAAGGCTTCCAGCAATTTAAAACTTTTTCTTTCAAAGGGAATTACATCACTACTAGGAAAACGCTTAAGTCCCGCCGCGTTGTTGGATGAGCGTAATTGGTGCATTGAGCTGCCATGTGTTATGCGAATTTTCAGTTGTTCTGTGGAAAAATCATTACTAAGTTGAATTCTTTTTAAATTTAATTAAATTAAATTAAATTAAATTAAAAATTAACTTAAATTTTTTAATTTATTAATCGTAATTGTTAAAAAAAATCGTAAAATTGCGATTTTTATAAGAAATAATTTCTCGATTGCGCTCAAATTTAACACTAATATATAAAATCATAAAATTAAGGTTCTGCGAAAAAATCATTACAATCGGATAAAGCATGTAGGTGTTATAAGTCAAAGAATTGTTTAAAAAAAGAAAAAACCCGTAAAATTTCGATTTTTATGATAAATATTTTTTCAATTGCGCTCAAATTTCACAAGAATATCTAAATTCATAAAATAAAGGTTCTGTGCAAAAATCATTAAAATCGGATAAAGCATGTAGGTGTTATAAGTCAAAGAAATTTTTAAAAAATCGAAAAAAATCGTAAAATTGCGATTTTCATGAGAAATAATTTTCCGATTGCGCTCAAAAACGTGGCAGTTCTAAGTTCAAAGATTTCGAAGGTCTCCATTAAATTTCATCGCAATCGGAGTATCGGTTTAGCCGGAATCGTGCGGACAAACAGACAAAAATACAAAAAGAAAAAAAAGAAAAAAAAAGAAAAAAAAAACATTCCGGATTTTTTTCTCCAGTGTAGTAGAATGGAATCTTCGCTTCGCTCGCTACGCTCGCTACGCTCATCCAATTACCTTAATGTCCATGTAAAATATGAACGTTGTAGCCCCACCCGTTTGGTCAGAATCGCTGGGCAATTGAAACTGACAAATAAGATAGAAGAAGCCAGTAGGCCTAGTAGCCAGTAATGCCGCTTTATCTTCTAGATACGTATCGCGTTTAGACATTTATTAGGGCTCACCGCCTGGGTAATCCATTGGTTCCTTGATAATTCCTATCAAAATCCTAGCAAAGGCAGTGAGCCCAAGGTCTTGGTAACCATGGCAACCAGAGTCGATAAAGAAGTTTCCCCGGTTTATTGTCGGTAATCAACCCAAGGACCAAACAAAGTACAATGTTGAATATACAAATTTGCAGATATGTAAGGTATTATTCGTTGACAATGGATGTTATAATATATATACATTTTTATATTAGATATTATCATTATTAGGCGTAGGTTCATGCCTCAGGCAAACTTATTAGATATATTAAATTGCTTGACATGGATTTGACTACATCCAGCTACATACTTTTGGACGGTGAGAACGCCACATTTCTAGGGCGGTGAGTCCCAGAAATTTTTAACACACGAACATCCAAACGCGCTTCTCTATTAACGTAGTTAATAAGATCCAGGTTCTCTAGTAGCCAGTAGTAACTAACGTCTTTAAAGTGATTTTGAGATGTTTAATCATTTTTCACCAAGAGGAATGCTCGTACCCCAACCAAATTTGGCATGTGTTGTCGGGTACCTAAATCCCCTCGATTTTGATAGTTTTCAAGTTCACATCACGTTTCATGATGGCTGGGTAACACCTCGAAATCACCCCAACTCTGCTTGCTGTATAAGGTGCCTGAGTGTGTAGCGCACCGCGGCTTGGCTGCGGCGACCTAGATGTAATAAACAAGAAACTATAGAAACTTGACAGTAATCGCCTACAATGCGTACAACGGTACAAAAAGCAAGTCTTTTGGTTAACGAGATATTTTACATTCCATTGTTTATAGGTATTACTATAGCAATTAGTACAACTTTATTAGAATTATTCTATTTTAACAAAAATTATTTCCAATTGAACTTGAAAAGGTAATGAGATCCCATCGTATACAAAAACTTTAAGTTTTTTGTAGGACAATTGTGAAGGATATCCGAGGGCTATTTAAGAGGACTCCAAACCCTTGCATCCGCATTGACGACTGAGGAAAACCTCGGAAAAAACTTCAGTCAGGATTGCCGGTCTCGGCGGGATTTGAACCCGGGACCTCCCGAATCAGAGTCGAGCGCTTACCGCTCGAACCAAAAGTGTAGGAACAAAAACTTTGTAAATATAAGGCCAAACCGTATACACTCAAAAGCAGAGATCTTAAAGAAGGGCCAAGCTCATGTACCTTTCTACATTTGAGCATTCTTAGTTCATAAACGTACACTGCCCCAAACCTATACCCTTAAAAATCTTGTCAAAATATAGTTAGCAGCTATTAAAGGGGTATTCACCCGCCTAATTAAAAAAACAAGCTAGTTAATTTAGAAACTAACAGAATTTTTTTAGGTCCACCATTGATTCTTAAAAAATTGACAAACTTGGTATTTTTCGAGCTAGGTTCCATCGGCAAAAATTTCCCATAAGAAATAACATAGTGTCGATGTTTATGACTCGTGACCTTGGACGATTATGATCCAAACAAATTTTGGCCGTTATTGACGTACTCTACAGCTTTTTATGTAAATACTCTATATTTTGTTTTGTATTTTGGACTAGTGGTTCGGTCAAAATATGCTGATTACCAAGAAGGGATGTGATTTTGGAATGGATATTTTTGCGTGTTTGAGTATTTGTACCTAGTTTCAAGACACGATGTTATAAAGGGCCATTTTTGATTGGTATGATGCTGATGATATGATGATATATGTATATATGTATATCTATGTAGAATAAAAAAGAAGCAAGTTTAAGCCCATTTAAGAAATTTCCAAAAACGCAAATTTTCGCTATTTTCTAGATCAAAATAAGTCGACTGTCACAAATCTGGCTGAATATACCAATTACATAGCAGAAAATATGGACAGAAAAACACAGGTTGACTCCATATACACTGACTTCTCTTGTGCGTTTGACAGCGTTAGCCATCAGCTACTGCTACACAAACTCAAAGGCTACGGAATCTGTGGAAATCTGCATGCATTACTGACCAGCTACCTCTCAAACAGACAACAAATAGTAAAGGTTCATTCAGGCACATCATCTACTGAACATGTGACGTCTGGCGTCCCACAAGGCTCTATCCTTGGCCCTTTACTATTTGTGCTCTACATTAACGACCTCCCGGCTTGCTTCAAATACTCCAAATCAATCATGTACGCAGACGACGTTAGGCCGGTGTCACACTATCCGTTTCTGACGGTCCCGCGAAAGCGGATGCGCTTTAAACGGATGGCCTCTACCATGTCACACCAATCCGGTTAATTGCGTTTTAGCAGGACATAAACTGGTCAGTTCTCCTCGAGTAGTGAACGTGGTGAGTCGACTACTCATGGAAAAGGTGGTGGAAAACAATTGAAAAAAACTTGAAAACGGTCCGTTTCAACGGGACAGTGTGACACCTTGCATTAAACTGCGTGTGTTGTCGCTCACATCCGCTGTCCGTTCATCCCGCAGCAAAATGCGGCGGTGGTCCGTTAGTTTCGCGGCAGCATGTTGCGGTAGTGCGTTAGCAACGGACAGGTGTGACACGTCGCATTTAAAACCATGTACCGTCACCATCCCGCAAAAGCGCATCCGCTTTCGCGGGACCGTCAGAACGGGATAGTGTGACACCGGCCTTAGACGAGTGAGCGAAGCGAATGAGGATTCTGTTACACTCTACTCGATCGGGCCTTGGCCGTGAGCATTGTCCAATGTATGTATGTATGTCTGTCTGTCTGTCTATCCGGGCTCATACGGTCGAACGGCCAAATGGACTGAGCTGAAATTTTAAACACACATCCGTGACCAGGTAACTGAGAATTGCTAACAAAATGAGCA
The DNA here is from genome assembly GCA_024449915.1 of Sweltsa coloradensis. Classification (NCBI taxonomy): domain Eukaryota; kingdom Metazoa; phylum Arthropoda; class Insecta; order Plecoptera; family Chloroperlidae; genus Sweltsa; species Sweltsa coloradensis. The sequence continues at coordinate 17,517 of JAMZAV010009738.1, forward strand.
ATATCTGTTGCGATTTAAGCTCGCAAGAAATAAAAATCAAAAATTTGAACTTAGATTGCACAGTTTCATTTGCAAATACGTATAGAAGGCCACAGCCATGGTTATATAAAATAAATTAAACACATTGATTTCAGTGACGGATAAAAAATCACACAGTCGGTGGTTATCACCACGTGTTTTGATTTTTGTCAGTGTCAATGTCATGCGATAGAAAGTCTATATTATAGATATAGGCGGACATTTGGCCAAGAGATGGCTCGCGCCTAAACGAACTCCATTTCACAAACGTTAGCTGGTAAGTAGAATATTACTCCTCGAAACTAGAGGCGAGCTCTGGTAGTTGTCGTCGGGGACCTCTCCTCCTCCGCAACGACGACGACCATAACGACACGAACGATGACAAAGACTATGACGACCACGACGTGAGAACCCCTCTTTTCCTTTTACCTACATTGTAGCTGATTCTGTTCTGCATAGATTTTTCCTTCTAGATTAGAGTTGCGTATTATAACCTAACAGTTGACGCGCTTTTAATCCAAATCAACTTAACCTCAACTATGCCAAAGCCTCCATTCAGTACGAAGACGGCGACAACGACTTCACGATTGGTTGACGCCCTCTGAAACCATACTAGGAAAACGCCAAAGTCATTGTTAGACGAGTGAGCAAGCCATGTGTTGAATACTCGGTAATATTAATATATCATGAGTATAAATGAGAGGGGTTTGAGATTAGTTGTAGTAAGGGCGCGTCAACACTGTAAGGCCTACTGCACCACTCTAGCCTAATAAACTGTGGAGGAGAAATATGCCCATGCTAGCTAGATTCAGCCTTAGGTTTTGGGGAGGAAAAGGGGTTGTTTCCGGGTACTCAACACATGGCTTGCTCACTCGTCTAACAACGACTTTGGCGTTTCCCTAGTTAAAACATAATGCTGCTGGTTACACCCACATTGATCTGGTTACAATTAATTAATGTTTACTACGTGAATTCTTAAATACCGGTACGAGGAAATATTCTTATTGGATGAGCGTAGCGAGCGAAGCGAAGATTCCATTCTACTACACTGGAAAAAAAAATCCGGAATGTTTTTTTTTCTTCTTCTTTTTGTATTTTTGTCTGTTTGCCCACACGATTCCGGCTAAACCAATACTCCGATTGCGATGACATATTATGGAGGCCTTCGAAATCTCTGAACTTAGAACTGCCACGTTTTTGAGCGCAATCGAAAAATTATTTCTCATGAAAATTGCAATTTTACTATTTTTTTCGATTTTTTAAAAATCTCTTCAATTTATAAAACCTACATGCTTTATCCGATTTTAATGATTTTTTCACAGAACCTTAATTTTTTGAATTAATATATTCGTTCGAAATTTGAGTACAATCGAATAATTATTTCTTATGAAAATCGAAGTTTTACGATTTTTTTCCTTTTTTATAATTACGATTATTAAAAAAATTAAAAATTAAAGTTTATTTTTAATTTAATTAAATAAAATTTTTAAAAAATCTTCAACTGATTTTTTCACAGAACAACAGAAAATCCGCATAAAACTTGGCTACTCAATGCACCAATTACGCTCATCCAACAACGCGGCGGGACTGGAGCGTTTTCCTGGTTAAGTCTTATTTCGCTATGCAAGTTCTACAAGAAGATGGATAATTTTGAATTGATCCATCAAAATTACACAATACCTTTAAATGACTACAAACTTAAAAAAATAGTGTTTAACAAATTTATACTCACCAGTCTCCAGATAATTTGCGACTTTACGAAAGATTTCAAAGTCTTTGATTGGGAAAAATATTGGGACATTATTTTCGTCCAGCGAAGCAAGTGGGATGAGCTGGGCTGGATTGTAATTGGCAATGCCCACGGTAAAAAGAGCAGCTCCATTATTTTTAATATCGTCAGCTGGCTGTTTGGGATCCGAACCACGATTACTTTCACCGTCAGTAATCAAAACTGAAAAAAAACATCACCCTTTAGGCCTACACAAACTTGTATTGCGAGAAATGAGAATGTAAGTTTAAAAAAAAAAATTATTCAAATTTTTCGGTCAGTTTGGCATGCTCAACTTTAATAACGTGTAACAAGGAATGTGTTTCTTTTACTACATACCCTGTCAGCCAAAATGTTTATATTTAACAATTACCACACAAAACAATTCACTGCTATAAAATACTTCAACGCATCTCACCAACTACATGATCTTTTGACAACAACAACATATTATGCAACCTTACTCAAACTTAAGGTTACTGTCATAAATTTTCTGCATAGGAAGCTGTTTGCCTTCCAAAGCCACATAAAATCTTATATAAGTAGGGTTTGATAACATTATTCCGCTTATTTCTAGATCTTCGCAGAAAAATACAATAATTTGTTTCCAATATAAAACTCAAATACTCTATGTATATCAGCTGTATACCTGCTGAATTATAAAGATGATTATAAATCTATATCTACAAATCACACCTAATCATGATCACAATCGCATGTGGTCTTATAGCCTAATAGGTGCCAATATAGAACAATTAAACAATAACAATCTTGCTACCGTACGATAAGAAATAAGATCAACTTGACGAATACTCACACACAAGCGAGAAGTCATGAATTCCATAGGATTCAATCTCCGAAATTGCCAATGTCAGTGCTCCCGACGTATCTGTATAACCACCATCGTACTTAATATTATCAGCTTGTTTCATGAAGACACACGTATCAGCTGTGGTCAGTCGTATGTCAACGTTGGCTCCACTGGAAAAGGTGATCACTCCGGCTGATCGCTCAGACGACAATCTAAAAGGGCAAATACGGTTAAAGGAAAGCTCAACTGTCATTTTTCTTTTATCGAAAATGACGAATAGTATACACAAGAGTGAACTGAGAAGAGAGAGTCTTCTCCACTTTCGTCAACATTTACAAACATGTTTTTATGCCACATAAATATAACTAGGGCTAGGATGTTCAGGACCTTTCAAAGTGAGAACAAGGCAGGCAAATAGTACCTTTAAAACAGCAAAGAAGGACCTAAAAAAACAAAAAAGGACCTATTGAATTTAGTCGAATTCTAAATAATTGTTTTCATTACTTTCAGTAATGTTTTATTAAATTATTGCAGTTACACCAATAAATTTTCGTGGAGAGGGGGGGGGGGTATAGTTTTGTCGATGTATCAAACACGGCAACAACAACAACAACAACAACAACAACAACAGCGGCAAATAGACATCGGCTGGCTCATCTCTGAATCATCGTTACAGTATTCGACAACAAACAATCATTGCGCATGCTTGCCCGATAAGGGCAAGCCGACACGCAGTCGCACCGCACTTTTTTGCTCCTTTTTTAGAAAACGGGCCGCTACGCGAACGCTTTTTCCAGCGCGTTGAGGGATGACTTTTAAAAAAAAAATATTAATGTCCTATTTTAAACGTTTTTTTATGTGGAATCCCTTACTTTTTTATGTAACTTTATTACTTGTTCATTAACACCTGAAAACGCGTATTTAAAAACCTTTTTTTTTCTAAAAATTTTCCCAATTTTTTCAATTTTATTCTTTAAAGAGGACTAATCACCTAATATTTATGTCAATGTAAAAAATGAACGTTGTAGTCCCCCCGTTTGGTAAAAATCGGCCCAAAAAATCAGAAATATCGTATTAAAAAACCGGAGAAAAAATCTAAAGACGATTTCTATAAAAGTATTTTTTTTAAAAGCTCTAAAAACATAACAAATATGATTTCCCCGTGATTTTTTCCCCCTATAAGGGGTTCACAAAATCGGAGTAGCCGTTTTTCCAAAAATCACAAAATATCCACTAAAAAACGGAAAAAAATCGTAAAAGCGATATTTATGGAAAATTTTTTTCGAGTCCCAAAAACAAACCAGCCTAATTTAGAGATTTCGAAGGTCCCCTCCAATTTTTTTTTCAAAATGGCATATGCCGTTTGCCCGGTAGAAGGCGACAAACAGACAAAAATACTAACAAAAAAAACACCCGAGCTATTTTTCTGGGGTAACGTAAGTAAGAAAAAAACAAAAAAACAAAAGTCAAATTGAAGTCTTCGCTTCCCTCTCCAATTATGTCAAAAAAGGAAAAAAATCCTATGCCCAAAAGAGACCTTTTTCTCATAAATGATGTAAATAGGCATTTTAAGGGAAAAAAAAATGCATATTTTTGGCATCCCTAGCACTTAATCCTGTCAATAAGAATTTTTTGAAGGAAATAATTGCGATGTCGCTGAATTTTTGCAGGAGACCTTCCTTAAATGATACTAATGAACAAACTAAAACTCCCTACAATCGGACTGGAGCTTTGGCCGCCATATTGGAAAATGGCGGCCAAAAAGTGTTGATTATCGAATATCTCCATATTGGTTGGAGATAGACAAAATGTTTCAATGGCAAAAATATCCCCATTCAATTTCCTACAAAAAGGTGTATTCTATAGTTTTGGTAGGGGCAAAGGTTACGTCACAAAATCGTGGTTTATATGTTTGCTCATTGGAGTACCAGCTAATTTCCTAATTTTCACGCCCAGCATCAAACAATGCCCGGTAAATCCGTGAGAAATCGATTGAAATACAAAAGGACTTTTGTACGGGGTTCATGAAAGCTTCCATTAGTATTTTAAAAAATCAGGTCTGCGAAATCGGATTTGCATTTACCGGAATTTGGGTTTTTTCCATTGTTGGCATTTCCTCAAAAAAGCCGTATTTGACTGTCCATTATTAAGCACTAAATAGCTTTGGAGGAAAAATTCTTTCTATGCACACTGAAATGACTTAAATAATGATCCGATTACAACCAAAGTTTAAATCCAATATGGCTGCTAATTCCTAATATCCACAACATCAAAGTGAATTATGTAACAAAAAGAGTGTAAAAATAGCACGAAAACAGTATTCATATTGTGAATAGTAGCCATATTGGATTTAAACTTTAGTTGTAATTGGATCATTATTTAAGTCATTTCAAGTGCGTAGAAAGAATTTTTCCTCCAATGCTATTTTAGTGCTTAATAATGGACAGTCAAATACGGCTTTTTTGAGGAAATGCCAACAAGTGGGAAAACCCAAATTCACGGTAAATTCAAAATCCGATTTCGCAGACCTGATTTTTTAAATACGAATTGAATCTTTTGAACACCGTACAACCGTCATTTTGTGTTTAAACCGATTTCTCACTGATTTACCGGGCATTGTTTGATGCTGGGCATGAAAATGAGGAAATCAGCTGGTACTCCAACGAGCAACATATAAACCACGATTTTGTGACGTAACCGTTGCCCCTACCAAAAACTATAGAAGATACCTTTTTGTAGGGAATTGAATGGGGAATATTTTTGCCATTGAAACATTTTGTCTATCTCCAACCAATATGGAGATATTCGATAATCAACACTTTTGGCCGCCATTTTCCAATATGGCGGCCAAAGCTCCAGTTTGATTGTAGGGAGTTTTAGTATGTTCATTAGTATCATTTAAGGAAGGTCTCTGCAAAAATTCAGCGGCATCGCAATTTTTTCCTCTAAACGTCAATATCAGATCTTATTTGACAGGATTAACTTGAAACATAGTGAGAGCTGTAAAGGGGAAGGAACACTTGAATATTGCAAATCCGGATACCAGCGTGAAATTTTGCATAAGGGTAGATAAAATATCAGAATTAAAATCCGCCGGGAGGCAAGCGATATCTCACCCCAACACCCCCTAAATCATCCCCTAAAATTAGAATATTCGTAGCTCTAACCCAAAAAGAATTTTTATTCAAATTAGTTATTAAAATTATGTTTTAATGGGTTTTACTTTTAACCCAATCAGCCTATTCGCATTTCCTAAACGACATTTTTTCAACCCATCCCTAATATTATTTATTTTACCTTGATTCCAGCATTTACCAGTGAGGCACCTAGGAAGTAA
>JAMZAV010009739.1:0-23898 GCA_024449915.1 Sweltsa coloradensis
GCCGAGTCTTTAGGTCGCGCTCCGTTGCACACGCGAGTCACTGTGGTCACCGACCACGGGCCTGTTCTCGTGGCAACCCCGCATCCCGACGCTAATACAAGCCGCTAACATATCTTCATCGTCGTCTTCCTCCTCACTAAGGTTCAAACACGACGATTCCTTGACCACATCCACGCCACTCTTTCCGTCACGCGAGTCCACTTGTTTTAACGACACTTCGTTCAATATACAAGGTTCCATATCGAAGGTTAAAGCACTGAGACTTGTAGCTCGAGAATATTCCGCTGGCGTTCCCTCCTCAACAAACGGAGTGACCGTGTCGTCGAAAACGTCCGTGTGTAGTTTTATCGGGGTCGTGTTGGCTGCGAGGTTGGTAACATCGCGTGGGGTCCTGGTCCGAACGTAGAGCGTGGGCGAGTCGGGTAGTTCGCTCGGCGAGACTAACCCCGACGCTCGCTGGCTGAATTCACTGACAACAGAAGAATCGTCGTGGATCGAACGCTGTTCGACGCTGTCGAGCGAGCTGACGGAGCTGGAGCGCGAGAACATTAGCGGCGTCTCATTGGGATTGTAGTCGCTGCCTGCTTCGCAGGAAGGGGTGGAGTTGCAGCGCAGACCGGCTAGCCGTTCCACATCTTCGCAGTCCATTCCTTCACTACAAGCGCACTTGGGTTCTTCTCCTGCCGACTCGCGAGCGCAGTCTTCTGCACTGGTGGCAAGGGCTACGCCGACACTCATTCTGCTACTTCGAAATAGCTTCAAGCTTGAATAGCTGAAAAAAAATCAACATAATTACAGTTTGAGAAATTCTAATTGAAGAACTTGTAGCCCAACAAGCACAAAATTATTGCCGCTTGTGGTCCATAAGCGGTTTACTGCTGCAAATCCCGATCCATAAGCGATCCGCTTATGGTCCACAGGCTCAAAACCAGCAGCTGGTTCAGTGTGAGTGGACCATAAGCGGTCCATAAGCACAAAACCAGCTGCTGGATCAGTGCTTGTGGACCATTATAAATAAATAAATAATAAATAAATTTTATTTAGAGTCTACCCACTCAGTTATATAACTGATTTTCAGTGGGGGACTTTAAATCAAAGCGACCAAGCCAACCCTGCAGGCCCCGACGCAATCGACGAGTGAGCGATAACCAACCAAAGATCGATATTTTTAATAGGAAATATAGCAATCAGTGGTATGGACAGTGCGAACACCCGCGAATCAACGCCAGAATCAACAAGGCCGATTCAGAACAACTCTGAAATTTATTATGTGCTTCGTTGCTAGGACGGCTCCAAAGTCACCGTTTACAAACTCCTAAGACAAGAACTGATGGACTTAAGTCCAAATCAGAAGTTAAAAAACTTCTGACTTTAGCGGGAATCGAACCCTGGACCTTCTGCATTGGAAGCAGATACGCTAACAACAAGACCACATGCACAAAACCAGCTGCTGGATCAGTGCTAGTGGACCATAAGCGATCCATAAGCACAAAAACAGCTGCTGGCCGAGTGCGAGTGGACCATAAGCGGTCCATAAGCACAAAACCTGCTTCTGGTTCAGTGCGAGTGGACCACAAGCGGTCCATAAGCACAAAATATAAATAAATATGAATTAGTTTGTAAACAGCTGGATTAGTTCACTTTATATGACCATTTGTTATAGTAAATATTTGTCCATTTTGGCTACTGCTCATGCTAGTTTTAATGTGTTATTAATATTATAATCTTTTTGTTTTTATTTACCTAATAACGGAAATAGCTGGGTTTTTTTTAAACGTTGTCCTTGTTAAAATAAAGATTTGTTTCCACCTATATGTTTAAAATAGTAGACAATTATGTATTTTACGTAAAAAAATCACACACAAATTAAACGACTTTGATAAGTATATTTGTTTGTATAAAATATAAATTGAGAAACATATAAATGAATGCGAGATATATACATTGCTATAAATGAATTGACACTATATAGTTTACTCCTTCACTACAAAAGGACTGATAATATTTTTGTACTTAGGGTTGCCAACAGTCCGGAATATTTGTCAATACTTCAAATTATAATAATTATTTTATCGTGACTATCAAAACAGCATGCCCAACAATTATTTCAAATTAAATGTATGAGATAAAATTGTATTGTCTCCGATGTATTACTACATCTTTCTTAACTAAGTAAAAAGCAAAACGAAGTTCTAGTTGAAAGGTCATTCAATAAAATCAATCAAACATGGTATATTTACAAGGAGCGTTTCGTATACATTATTGGTATTAGCAACACTTTTTAACAATTTCGTTAACTTCGAAAGTAAATCTCAATTCGTAGATAAATAATGAATATAATAAACATGGTGACATTCGTCAAGCATGTATGCGCGCTTCCTCTACATGAGTTGGATTAGCACGCCAAGTCTTCAGTGTCACCGTAGCCGAGTGGTTATGGTACCTGCACGTTTCAGATTCAGACCAGCAAGACGCCACGCAGCATCGAGTTCGAGTATGGTTGTTGGCGATATATTATAATTTGTGCTTATGTTCCTACTAAAATGACCCTTTACCTTGCTTCTAGTTGGTGATAATGATACACGAAACGAATTAATAGATAAGCAATAATACATTTTGTTATACATTTTGCAATGATTAAATAGCATGCCTCCTCTGTTTGCTACCAGGCGGCTAGCCAGCAGTGGTCCATAGGCGGCTGGGCGGCAGTGGACCATAAGCGGCTAGCAGGCTGTGGTCCATAGGCGGCTTCTGGATGTTGTGCCAAAGCCACAAGCGATCCACTTGCACAGAACCGGCAATGGTCCATAAGCTCCACTGCTGGTTCTCCTACAGGTGGCCATAAGGTTTCCATAAGTTCGTGCTACTTGGGAGGCCTTGACTTAAAACAGTACTAACTTTACAGGCCAGACTGGAACTTTTTCAATTGGGTCAACTTTTTTATAATCTTTACATGCAAAATCAACCTCTCCATTTTTAACATTTTAAGTGTTGTCTGTAACTTTAGGTGGTTGAAGCCTATTTCAAGTGTTGCCTGTAAAGGTGGTTGTATACAAATGGGGGGCAACCGAGCAATGCCCCGCAACCCACAGTGTCGGGGTTCCGTCCCAGGACCCAACGAGTCCTTACGAGGACTTTTTGGTTGATAGTTAGTTAGTTAGTTAATGTTGTTCCAGGACACTCAAACAGTAGAGTTATCAGTGCCAATGTCAAGTGTATTGGAATCTTCCAAATTCTCTTTTTCCTTTATGGTGGATTACCACCATGTTTTCTTCTTTCCAAAGGGAGGAAACGTAAGGGAAGACGAGGGGGGTTAGGGGCCTAATGGGAAGGAGTGGGGATGTTGGATAGGATGGGTTATACTGGGTGGGAACGGAGGAGTGCTCGTTGCAGAGAGGGCCGGCAAGTATGGAGACGAAAAAAGTGAAAGAAGAAAATAAATATGAGTAGGGCTGAGTGAATGAAGAAAGGTGTGATAAAAAATTGCGCAAGAGCTCTCTTTGCAACACGCACCCCAACCGGCCAGAGTTGGCCCTAAGTTTTGGGGAATACACTACTCCTCCAACTCACAGACCAAACCACGGGAAGGAAGCGAGTTGGACTTTAAAGGTTGATAGATTCAGAATTTTGACCCCTGCAACCAAAGTAGTACGCCCTAACTCCAGGCCTAGGACTAGGTACCGGTACCGAACCTAATTAATTTAATTAATTTAATTGAGATAATCTTAAAGGGTTGAGACAATATGGTCCTACCCTCTTATTTTTAATGTGTATTTTTAAGTGTCCTTCAGACACAGGTCTATTTCATAGGTTACTCTCAATCTTGCACTTGAGAATTTTAAGTAATTTTAATTACATAGTACAGAAACTGCAGACGAGGCTTGGACAGATTTATCTCAGTTTTCAAGTAAACTCAAAACCTAAAGGTCGCTAAAGGCAGGCTAGGTCTGGAAGGATGATGTCTTCCAAGCCAAGTTTCAGTTCTCACACCGTCTAAAGGGTGTTTTTTATTTAGTTCCTTTCATAACGTGCAGGCTTGATCTGGACTTTGTCTATTTTTAAGATATAAAAAAAATATCAAGTGTCGACCTTCTTCCACAGCGAGCTTTTAAAATGTTAAAATGTTTATTCTATATTTTCCTCAAATTGCCCATAAATTTCAATAAAAACAGATACAGATAACTATTTAAAGTCAGCTTGCAAGGGGAGCTCAAGGCCAAATTTGGGCGTTCCTAAAACACCCCTATAAGATGCTAATTGGTTAATTTTGTGAATGACGTAATTTTTAAACAATACTCTGATTGGCTAGTATGCTAAGTCTTGGAAGAAGGATGAAAGTCTTCGGACGAACGTTGGACACTTCTAGAAGAGTAGTAGGCGGACGAACTTGAATCAGGTTCGCGCGAACTGTGGTGTGGTGTTGTGTACTTGTGTTATGGTGGAACATTCTTGTAGTAACTAGTGGTAGTTGTAATGTCTAAAAATTATCTACAATCTATAATTAAATAAGTGACGTGTGCTAGAGAGAGTGTGAAATTTAATTAAATATACGCAATGAGATAAAAGCGCTGATCAACTCAAATACAATCAAACTTAACTTCAATATGTATTCCGGCTTCAACGAGCAACACTAGAACAATTCCATTTCACGCACAGAAGTAAATTTGTGCTTCCCATATTCATATTTAAATTCTACGAGAAACAATCATCATGTTCATCACAACCATCAGTACATTTTATGATGGTCAACTTTAACCATCATATTCCCACCTCACAATAACAAGTTATCAAAATAAATCCGATAGACCAACACCGCACTCAAGACAAATTCATTCTATAAAATTATCGCAAGCCAATTCGAACCCATAAATTTTGACAATCCATTCCGATACGATCTTCTGAACATCTGTATGGGCGAGGCCGACCACACACCACCGAATACGTCATCTGGATAACCGACGCCGGAATCCTAGCATCAACCATCTTCATCATCGATCTACATCTACGCTTCCACCCACAACAGGTATCGTTAATTTTGAATTTCTTATATGGCCATATAGGGATTACAGATTTCGGTACCTGCCTTGTTTTTATAACCTGTATGTATTTCATTGTTGAACTAATTGTTTTTCTTGTTTTTTCTTTGGTTTTAGTAAACTCTCATATAACAATATAAATCTTATTAATCACCTTATTCCTCTACAACATTCACCTAAGTTTAATTAACCTTTATAGTACAACAATAATTTTATTTTAATTCATCAATTTCAATCAACATCATATCGTGTACTCTCCGAGCCGACGTTGAGCTAGCCGAGGCAAGGAGAGTATAAGTGAAATGTCACAGGGTAGTGGCATAGCAGGCCTACGCTTACCCCATGCTAGACTTTTGACACAACTGTAGCCTATGTTTTTTGCAACTTTTGAAAAAAGAAAAATGGCAAAAGTTGAAAAAAATGTAGGGCCTACATTTGTGTCAAAAGTTTGGATTGATCATACTCATAGATGATAATGGGACAAAACACGGGTAACAGACGTACCTTCGGACAACATTTTTGTATTAACAAACCCAATTATATTGTTATCCATTCATTAAAAAGACATTGTAAAAAGGAAATAAGATGAGCTTTCTCATGGTATAAACATTTTTACTGTACGATATCAACTTTTCTCGTGACAGGGATCGCAACAAGCGGTAACAGACGTACTTTTAATGGACGCGTGTTTTTACAGTATGTTAGAAATGATTAAAACTCTGTGATTATTGCATGCAAAATAAAAATCCTTCTCATACAAAATAGCTACAAGATAGTACTTAATCAGATTCACAAGTCCCTTCATGTGTATTTTTAAGTATGTTGCCTACTATGCAAGAAGTAGGCTGGTAACAGACGTACCAAGTATGGTAACAGACGTACCTTGTCTGAATTAAAACTGGTATTTTATACTAAATATCATAGATCATGCTTCTTTTTGTGGTTACAGTTAATCAAATCTTCAAATATAATTTCTCTGTTCATTATTGGTCAGTTACATCCAGATATTCTTTTTTTGACAACTGTTTAGACATTACCGGTAGGCCTACGTTAGAAATTGGTAAATGTATGTGATTGCTGAATGAATACAACAGAACAAACTTTCTCATGAATACAAAATAGGTACAAGATAGAGGACTACCTCATACATACTAATCACTTCATTTCATATGAATTTATGAGGATATTGTCTAATCTTAAAGAAATAGGCGGTAACAGACGTACCTTGTAGGAATAAAAATTGCATTTTTTAATACATTTCCTTTGCTACCTGGTCAAACCATAACATAAATTTATTCTGCTCCATTACGTTGATCAGTTAACATTCCTAGATATGAAACATCAAACTTTGTTACCATCATTCAGTAAAATTGAATTTCTAAAGCAGTACAGCAATGACTTCTGTTATCCATCACGGGAGGGGGAGAATTTCTACAATGGTGTCAATATCCGTGTATGAAACTGGCTCCTCAACTGTAAATATGTAGGCCTACTATGATTATGGTATATATGATTCTCAAGTAAATTGTAATTCACCTCAACTCTAGCTTCCAAATAATCTGTAAAATTTTGGCTACCAACAGTTGTGTAGGTACCACCGTACAAGTTATTTTATGATAATTTGACAGTTACAAAGGCACAAATCTAATTATTGGTGCATCACTGATATTTAAATATCTACCAGGTGTTAAAATTATTCTAGTGCAACATCTTGACCAACTTCACTTCAATTCCAGTGGAATAATCTTTGATATTGGGATACCCTTTAATTAGAAAATTTGAAATAATTAATAATGTACCATACACTGTAGGCCTACCTAAAACATGCTGATGGAAGCAATTTTTTACCAGAAAGCTTTCGACCTATCACTCCAGTGGTATTTTTACAAACTTTTATGGACAAAGAATTTAAACAATAATATCGGATATGAGAAATAACAGTGGTAACAGACGTACCATGGTACGTCTGTTACCGTTCAAAGTACGTCTGTTACCATAATTTATCAACTAATCATAAAGTTAGACAATTGAAAAAATTACTTCAAATTCACATCCATAATCTAACTTATAAAACAAATTTTTGAAGTTATTGAACTGTTGAGTCACTCAGAACAAGAACTTTAGGAACTTTTAGTAACAGACGTACCAATCCAATTTTCAAAAAAGATACAGACCTGCCATATTTTAATAGCATATGATGGGATATATAGTATGCTGGTAATAAGTTTGTGCATATATGTAGAACCAAATTAGGAATGCATTTTGCAGCAATCTAATTTTCTTTAATCACTTTCCTTGGCTTTCAATTGCTATTGTAAAATGTAGGGAAAAAAAATAACAGAACATCATTGCACTTCTTGTGTCATATTATAAAATATATAAATGCCATTCCATTGAACTTTGGCGATTCTGAAAGAATAAGCTGTAAGCTTTAATTTGATGTATGACACATGTATGTAGCTTTAAATTTATATTTTGGCTATGAGGTTGATGAAATCATGTTTTTGCCCTAATAATGTATAGCTAAGGAGGTTATTTGACTAGTACATAATGTCAAATTAACAAATTATAGCTCAGTTTGTGACAAGCAGAATATTTTCCTACAACATGTAGGCCTACTTTCGGAGTTATCTATTCCAATTACCGCTAATACTAGGCCCTACTAAAAAAGTGCCATTTTTACGACGCGCTGCAACCTCCTAGGGCCTCATTGAAAACATTTTGGGTCATTCTCCACTAACTGGCAGGTTGCGGACGGGACATTTAGAAACTTATAATATTCATTAAAGTGTGACAAATATCCTAAACATAAGTGTCAATATACTTTTTCTAATGTTCAGACACCCCTAAAGCTGAAAATTAGGATGATAATTAGGAGAAAAAAACATTGATGGGTTTAAAAAAATGATTTGCATGGGATGCGGACGGGACGCACAAAGTTCATGTTTTTAAATCAACATTATTCCAGATCAAAATTCTCTGAAATGTTTAAACTTTTTTTAGTCTGTTTGGATATTTGCTAAATATAACTCTTCACAAACAACATACTGAAGATTGGAAATTAAAAGTTAAAAGTGTATTGAAAACCAAGGTTGAAAAGGAGTGTTGGATTGTTTTTTGCTGTCATATTTTAGTGTTGAATTTTAAAAATATTGATACGTAGGCTTACAGACTGTTTCTACTTTTTACTGTCATATTTAAATGGGTGTTTTAAGAATTGAATGTAGTATATAAATGGTCACAGTCGGATAATGTCACAAGACTGAAAGACAAAAATCAATAACAGATTGGTTGACTTGTTGTACTTTCATGTTAAGTCCATACATATTTGTACACGGAATAAAAAAAGGATTGGGACTACCAACTGTATTGAAAACCAAGGTTGAAAAGGAGTGTTGGATTGTTTTTGCTGTCATATTGTAGTGTTGAATTTTAAAATGTTGATATGTACAAACTGTTTCTACATTTTACGTGTCATATTTAATGGAATGGTGTGTTTTAAGAATTGAATGTAATATATAAATTAGTGATGACATCGGGTAGTAAATATTGGAGTCGACTCCGGAGCCTTTGGAACCGGGTAGGAGTCGACTCCCCGATCCGCAATCAACAAAAAAAAAAAAAAAATTTTAAATTTTTTTTCAAAAGTTATTTTTAGCCCACTACTCTAGTTGCACAACGCTGTCCGTCCGTTCCCCCCCCCCCCCCCCCACCCTCGATGGGCACTGTTAACTTTACTGTTTTGTGCCCTAAAATCCCAATAACTAACTCCACCCGCTAGCTTGCTTGTCTCTTGGCCCGGCCAAGACTCTCGCTGATTTTTTATGTTTACGTTTTGAGATAAGATAACGACTAACGAGACAACAAGTGCAATCTCATTCAATTTATCATTAAAAAAAAAAAAAAAAAAAAATTTTTTTGGGTCGACTCCTTGAAAATGGAGTCGACTCCGATAGGAGTCGGGTAGGAGTCGGGTACCCGAGTACCCGATGTCATCCCTAATATAGATGGTCACAGACGGATAATGTCACAATACTGAAAGACAATTTATCAATATCAGATTGGTTGACTTGTTATACTTTCATGTTAAGCCCATACATATTTGTACACGGAATAACAAAGGATTGGGACTACCAACGGCATTGAAAACCAAGGTTGAAAAGGAGAGTTGGATTGTTTTTGCTGTCATATTGTAGTGTTGAATTTTAAAATGTTGATATGTGCAGACTGTTTCTATTTCTACTTGTCAAATTTTAGGGCCGTTTCCACCAAATGGATGCTAAACTCGAGTTTAACTAAGCTCCGCTTATCTTTAAACTTCAGTTTAAACCATGACCCATTCCACCACATTTTATTCACCTCCGTTTAGCTAAGCGGAGTTTATTTTGTAAGGATGTCTGTGATTGGTCCTTCAAAAATCACGTGATTTTGTCTCCACGGTCAGCTGTTGAACAAGACAGTGACGACACACTGACAACATAACCTATGAAAAATGAAAATACGTTCGCGTGGTACTAACTACTCGGAGAGTGAGAAAATCTTGCTGTTACAAGTTGTTGAACAGTATAAACACGTATAAACAGGTATAAAGACGTAAATAAAACCGATTCCACATCGTCACATAGTCAAAATCACAGCTTGTTATATGTGGAATCGAATATCGTACTGGCGGTGAGTCCAGTTTAAGTTGTTAAACCGCACCCCAGGTAGGGTTTAGTTTAAGCTCGGTTTAAACTCGAGTTTAGTTCTGGTGGAACGCATTTTCAAGCTAACCGAGGTTTAACAAAATTAAACTCGAGTTTAAGACTTGGTGGAATCGGGCCTTAATAGGGAACCTAAGTTTTGAAGGCGGGAAGGAAATTGGTTCTCTCTGGTCTCAGCGCCCATAAGAATTAGCATGGTACGAAAATGTAACTCGCCGTATCTTTTGACTCGCGCAAAAGAAATCTAAACCAATAATATCACAAGATGCATAATTTTGTCAAGAAGATAATGGCATTCTACTTTGCTCGATGACGCTTCCTAAATTCAAACTATTATGAGTTAAATGGACCCATGTTTGCGCGCTGTCGCAAATGTACTCTGACTGAGCGGCAACCTAAGCGAGACGCAGCCACGTTGTGTGCAGCTGTGGCATCCTCGCATACCACGCGCCTGTCCATGGTTGCTAAATGTACTTTTCATTCAAGATTTTGTTGGCACATTAAAGGATATTTTATTAGTAATGTATAATCTAGTACAACCCAGTGACCTCACAGTAGCCACAAAGCAAGTCGGATACCAAATGTTATGCTGATGCCACGGACAAAATGTTTTTACGTGCTTTTTCATGAGCAGTTTGGAAGGTTTGGCAACAGTGTAAATGTAGAGTTCACTTCGACTCAAAACAAATGTCATTAATATTTGTGATAGAGCAGAGTTATGTATATCCACGCAAAGAGGAAAGTTTATAGTTTCTTACAGTATGAATATAATTCCTGTCCGTGGTCGGGTTCTCGCGCTATCGCTTACGAAACATTTAGCACGGGTTAATCGCCTATACCACGCTGACCGGAGAGAACCAGACAACGCCCACTTAGGTTCCCTATGGTGTGTTTTAAGAATTAAAGAAAAAAAAAAAAAAAATTAAAATAATTAGAATTGAGTGTAGTATATAAATGGTCACAGACGGATAATGTCACAAGACTGAAAGACAATATCAATATCAGATTGTTTTATTTGTTATATTTTAATGTTCAAGTCCATACATATTTGTACTTATGTTTGGTTTGGTTGAAGATTTTGTATATATTTCTTTATGTAATGCTAATGACATCATGACATGTAATATACTCCCAACATGGTTACATGGGAGGAGTCTGACATTATGCAAATAAATCTATCTATCTATCTATCTATCTATCTATCTAACCGTGATCCGTGAATAGTCCAAATCTCTTCGACAGCTCGAATGGCCTAGGCCTATGCTTCGTCTTTGTGTAGGGCTGTGGATCCCGTGCATGCGCAGAACTTGGGTGAAAATAGCATAAAACATTCTTGAAAGCACCTTCAGGTTGTTCATTTCACATCGACAGGACAGTGGAGGGGACAGTGTATCTTAATTGCACAGTGGACGCTAAGTACAATTCTTTTCTACAGAAATTCATGTTGCTCTTAGACAAGCACTTTCCCAAAAAGCAAAGCAGGATTAAAATAGGTTCTAACAAAGGTTGGATAACTCAAGCCATTAAGGATGCTTGCAGTTGGAAGAGAACTCTCAGCACGTTATCAAAATCGAGGAACACTCCTGAACTCAACGCGCTACTCACGAGAGTATCAAAGGATTTGAAGAAGGACATAAGAAGGGCTAAGAAACAATTTCACTCTCAACAAATTGAAAGGGCCAGCAACAAATCGGGGGCTACCTGGAAACTTGTGAACCATCTCACAGGGAAACGAAATACAGGGGTAAGCACTATCTCGTTGATGGACAATGATAGTCTGGTAACTGATCAGAATGAAGTGGCTACTAAATTTAATAACTTTTTTATAACTGTAGGGTGTAAAGCGATACAAACCCAAAGCGATGTGGGAGTTTCAATGACAAACTGCGCTCTATGGTACCGAATAAATTTGACACATTAGATCTCTCTGAAATTACTGAGATGGACAAATTCAATGTCGTCAAAGCTTTCAAGCCAAAATGCTCCTCAGGCTGGGATGAAATACCGATGACTCTAATTAAAAAATGCATTCGGTGGATTGCAGCACCCCTCTCCCACATTTTCAGTTTCTCATGTTATACGGGTGTGTTTCCTGAGAGCAGGGCTGGACTGGCCCGCCGGGACACCGGGAAAAATCCCGGTGGGCCGCCGCCAAGGTGGGCCGTGATGGGCCGCGGTAGCGGCCCACCTTGGCGGCGGCCTATCGCTCCTCAATTAAATAAAATATTTTCTATATTTATTTCAAATGAAAGTTTCCATTTCGTTACCTCCCAGGCATAATACCACCAAGTTCATCTTGTTGTAGTTGTTGCTATGTTTGTAATATGTATCAGGCCGGGTCAGTTAGGGCCGGTATGTCAGTGCGAGGTATGTTGGGGCCGCGAGAATGTAAAGAAGGGTTTATCAGGGCCGGTCACTGTCACCAAGAGTGCTAACAGTAACACAGATTGGCTGATGTAATCAGGCGGCATACCTGGAGAATACTTCAATTTTAGTATCAAATCATGAAATTTGGCGTGATGATCGGGCATACCCTACTGATGATTTAAGGAAAGGGGGCTAATCGAAAATTTACCCAGGAACCCCTAAAATCAAAGATGGCGTCCAAACATTGTCTATTTTTTAAAATTATGGTCCTATGTTATTCATTTTCAGTTTACATACGTACTTTCAAGTACTGAATATAAATTTGATGTTCAAATTTACTTTGTCTAATCAGAAACCTCTCAAAATTAAAGATGGTGGCCAAAAATCAAAGTTTATCATTTATTAACGGATTTGATTGAATTTCGGTTTCTACACGTAATATTGACCTGCTGAGTTTTATTTTGAGATAAAAAATATTTTTGATTAGATTTATTGGTCACATAACCTAGAAAAAGATTGAAAAAGGAAGAAACAACATTTTGTAATGTGATTATTTACTTATCACTGGTAGCCAAACCTGATAAAAACACACAGTACGTATTAACAAACAATAATTTAATAAAAAAAACTGTGGAATAAATTAATGTTTGTTAAATACGTACTGGTGTGTTTTTATCAGGTTTGGCTACCAAAAATGTTGTTTCTTTCTATTTCAATCTTTTTCTTCGTTGTGACCAATAAATTTTACAAAAAATATGTTTTACCTCAAAATAAATCTCATCAGCTCAATAGGCCTATACGTGTAGAAACCGAGATTCAATCAAATCCGTTAATAAATGACAAACTTTGATTTTTGGCCGCCATCTTTAATTTTGAGAGGTTTCTGATTTAAAAAAGTTAATTTGAACATCAAATTTATATTCAGTTCTTGAAAGTAGGGTGCGTAAACTGAAAATGAATAACATAGGACCATAATTTTAAAAAAATTAGGCTATGTTTGGATGCCGTCTTTGATTTTAGGGGTTCCTTGGTAAATTTTCGATTGGCCCCCTTTCCTTAAATCATCAGTAAGGTTTGTCCGAACGTCATGCCAAATTTCATGTTTTTATACTAAAATTGAAGTATTTCGTGGATATCTCCAGGTATGCCGCCTGACTAATGGGGCTTTACGTCTCATTAATTTTATGCACTCACAAAAACATCGGTCAATCTCCGAAGGCCTTTTCATACCATGAATACACAATAACGTCAATAGTTGTTTAACTGAGAATTTGTCTTCAATTTCCTGTGCTTTCTCAACTTTCATGTAGCCTGTAGGCCTAAGTGCCTATTTATACAAACTACAAATTTTCATTTTTTGAGCAGTCTGATTTACATTTAACAGTCAACCGTGGAAGGTCGGTCTCGCGTTCGCTATATTTTAGTGTTACTTGCGTCTATCAATATAGTGGAATAAGGTGGTGTTTTAAGTGGATCTTGGCAAATCTTGCGCTGTCCATGTTTAGTATTAAACCAGAGTGCTACATGCGTGTTTTAGTACGGTACGTACTGGGTCATTCTCCACTAATGTGAAACTGAAATTGCAAAATATTTTTGTACCTCACTACTTCATGTTATATATCATTTTAAAGAAGAAAGTCTGAAGAATCTTAGTATTACAAAGATATAACGTGTTTTTGGCACACCAAGCAACAAAGTCATGATATGTGCACATTTTATCGGAAAATGGGTGCGGACGGGACAAACTTTCAGATTTTGATTTTTGATAACAGTGAGTGTATTTTTTGATGATTTCTTTTTTAATTATTATTGTGTGTGTGTGTATATACTTAAAACACAAAAATTTTGAAAAAGTATTACATTCCCATGAAAATATATTTTTTTTTAAATAATTTGCTAAGTTCGAGAACCAGATTACCAGCTAATCTTTTGTAAAACTCCATCAAAACTAAAGCTAGACTTCTGATTTTTTGTATTCTCTTTATTTACATATTAGTAATGAAGTACACAAAGTTTAAACAAATTTCGTTGGTAAATTATTTTTTTATGGAATTTATCAATTGTGTCCCGTCCGCATCTAGGCTTGAACGAGTGCTGACGGAATAAATGTTCGGACTTAGATTTTGATACAAGAATGTAGGGATGCATGATATTTCTGTTTTGTTGTTTTAATGTTAGGGTAAACCATTCTTTAAAAACAAATATTAAGTTGAAAAAAATTAAAATCCCAAGAAAAATCTTTTTTGTAAGAAATGTGCTTTGACTGCAACAAATTACCAGCGAGATTTGGATTAAACACCATGTTACTTATTATGTAGGCCTACTAGGCTACTAGGCTATATATTTATATTGTAGGTACTGGCCAGGCTAGATGGAATTTAAATTAGTTCAGTGGCCATGGCTTTAAAGAAGAAGAAGAAAAAGACCCAAACCTGCTGGATAGGTCCTAGGCCTATTTTTGATGTTTAAAAAAGGTCAACCAATATCAGTCCTTTCTCAATCCAATGCTCAAATAACTTTCCATTTTCTGGTCCCCAGACCAAAAATCAGCATCAGCTTCTTCAATCACAATGAGATGAAGAATCAGATGGGAAGACGTTGGGGTAGACACCCCCCACATAGGGTATACGGGGAACTTTCTGAAGGAACCTAGATTGCCGTAGGCCTACTTTACGACGACCAATGGTGGCCAAGCCAAGTCATTGAAATTGTGGGAAATAGCATTACGGTTAAATACATGTTCAAGCCAGCGTCAATGACAAAAAATAAATTTATTGCAATGGACAACCCACAATTTGAAAAGATTAAGAATACAGCACATCTCGCTACACTGCCAGGAGATCCTCCACCGATTGATCGTCAAGCACGATACTTTGGCTACAGCAAAGAGATTGTATCAAAAATACAGTGGGTTATCAATAAAATGAGAAGTTATAGTACAGAATTTGGTTTTGGACCATATTTATTAATTAAGTAAATAATTAACATTACATTTAGTATGAGATAAAAACTGTCCCGTCCGCATTGTCCCGTCCGCATCTCACAACGAAATTTGATTAATTCCATATAGGTCTTAAACTTATTGATTTAATTTCCAATCTTCAGTATGTTGTTTGTGAAGAGTTATATTTAGCAAATATCCAAACAGACTAAAAAAAGTTTAAACATTTCAGAGAATTTTGATCTGGAATAATGTTGATTTAAAAACATGAACTTTGTGCGTCCCGTCCGCATCCCATGCAAATCATTTTTTTAAACCCATCAATGTTTTTTTCTCCTAATTATCATCCTAATTTTCAGCTTTAGGGGTGTCTGAACATTAGAAAAAGTATATTGACACTTATGTTTAGGATATTTGTCACACTTTAATGAATATTATAAGTTTCTAAATGTCCCGTCCGCAACCTGCCAGTTAGTGGAGAATGACCCTACTGTGATTCGATAAGATGAATAAGTGTAGGTCTGCATGTTTGTGTAAACTCAAAGCTACACGTAACATTATCACTATAGGAACTTAAACGGTTATGGTACATGAGCTTTCTTTTGCGATGTTGTAGAAAATAAAAACGTTTATTTAAAATCACATTATCCCTTATCCACGTAATAAATGAGGATACTAAAATTTTGGCAACAAACTCGAACAATATTTACTAGCATAATAGTTGGAATTTGGGTAATATTGGGACTAACTTAGATAGAAAATGGTCAGGGGCGGATTTAACGGGCTCTATTTTATCGAGTGTTGGAAGTGACCCAAAAGAATAAAAATTGTCGTTTTATGCAGATCGAAAGTAATGTATTACACCAGTTGAGAGTGTGGTTAAATTATCAGAAGTTAATTTAGGTGAATAATTAAGCAACCACGCGTTCCGCAAGAAAATTTATCTTAAAACGCATTTTAGGCCATCAATATTACTCTATCAACCAAAAATTTGCGCCTGCGGCGTAAAAAGCTGTACCACGCAACCTCGTGGGCCGGTTCTACATGCATCCCGGGCCGCTTAGATAGTCCCAGTCCAGCCCTGCCTGAGAGGCTGAAATGGGCCATCATCAAACCGCTCTACAAAAAAGGTGACAACAAATGTGTTTCAAACTATCGCCCCATCTTGTTGCTGCCTTCGTTTTCAAAGATCCTGGAGAAAATTGTATTAAATAAAATAATTGATCATATAAACACCCACGCAATCATGGGAGATAGCCAACACGGCTTTCGTACGGGCTTTTCTACTATGACTGCAATCCATCAGGTTACTGAGAGAATAACGGAAGCTTTGGAAAACAAGCAAAAAAATCGGCCTCATCATGTGCGATTTGTCGAAGGCATTCGACACTGTGGACCATGACATTTTCCTGGCCAAGCTGGACCACTATGGCATTTCGGGAGTAGCAGGCTCTTGGATGAGGTCGTATCTTACCGGCAGGAAACAACGAGTTCACCTTAATGAAAAGGGTGTGTCTTCTTGGGAAACGGTAATGAAAGGGGTCCCTCAAGGCTCGATCTTGAGCCCCATGTGCTTCTCGCTTCTTGTCAATGACTTGGCAAGTTGTGTTTCGGAAAACAAGCCTGCCCGCAATATTGTTCAATTTGCTGATGATTCCAGTGGGACTATAACAGCCAGTAGTTTTGAGGACCTAGACAATGAACTTTCAGCAACAACTGTAGATTTTGGTCTGTGGTTTACCCCTAACAACCTTAAATTAAATCAAGATAAAACGCAAGTTCTACTATTTGCTCCTCAAGGGAAAGAAGCATCATTGCCTTCTGATAGGAGTGTGGTACTCTCTGCCTCAATGCTGGGGCTAACCCTTGACCAACACCTTAATTGGGTTCCTCACATAGATGGTCTTTTGGTTAAATTGGCTCGGGCGACTTTTGCTATGCGAGTCCTGGCCAGGCAGTGCGATATCAAGGCATTGCGCATAGTGTATTTTGCTTATGTCCAGTCCATAGGGCCTACTAAGCTATGGAGTGATTTTTTGGGGTAGCGCTAGCAGAGGCGGACTGGGGGGGTAGGGGCCCCGTACGGAAAGTACTTTCGTGGGCCCCAAAGGGGTCTGGGGCGAAGCCCCAGCCGCCGGAGGCGAAAAATTTTTCGATTCATTTTACTCTCAAGACGGCTTTTTAAGCAATCTGAGGTATATTTTGAACGGATAGATGAAGTGACCTAGTCATTAAATATTGTGGTCATACCTCAGATAATATCGCAATTTGAATTTGAAAACAGTACAACACATTCAATGAGAACAGGGCCGTAAGTAGGCCTAGGCTATAAAAATTACCCGGTATGAATCAAGGGCGTCCGCAGGAATTTTGTTAGGGGGTGTAAAATTTAATTTTTTTCTTTCGTGGGACATGTGTGGGGGGTTTGGGGTGTAGAGCCCCCCAATAATAGCGCCGCAGGCGAATTTTTTTAAAATCAGATTTTTAGAGTGCGTTTGGTGCGTTTTAGAAACCAAAATAATGTAATTATTGTGCAGTCGATACTCAAAACAAAACCGCCAAATGGAATTGAAACGCTAACGTTCTGACGAGATTAATAAAGAGTTTAGTAATGTATAGAAAAACGTATTCATCAGTTCTTGTGATGGGTTACATTACACTCTTATTAACACGGTACAATGTCCCAAAAATCGTTGAATATTAAAGTAAATAGTTATATTATTCGACTCTTATTAATATGTTAATAAAATTGCTTTATAGAGGATTCTAGGGGGACGCCCTTAGTATGTTTGGGTAAAGTCTGACCTTGTATAAAATAAATAAAATAATGGTGGGAGGTCCCATCCCCCAAGGTAATGCGGGTCCGGAGCGCACTGCAGCGCCAGTAATTTTTTCGATTCCTACAGATTGGAGTATTTTAACGAGTTTTAGTCAAAAAAATAGTGCTGACTGGACTATTATTCTATTAGCAATTCAACATCGTCTACTCCAGATTTTCACCCGGGCTACCAGCCCCTGGTTACGGCGGTGAATGAGAATATAAATTCTTATCGTCTAATTTTCCCAACATAATTACATGCGGAGTTTTAATATCATTTTATGAAAATGAGAGGTATGGAAAAACTTAGAAGTGAATAAAAAACACTTTGTAGCGTTATCAAAAATGCGTTTCTTTGGAAAATCAGCTGTTACACATCCATATATTTTTACGTGTACCGGTAACAAAAGTAATAATACTAAGTTACAGCAATACTAATAATAATAATAATAATAATAATAATAATAATAATAATAATAATAATAATAATAAAAATAATAATCTTAATAATAATAAATAGGAAGCTTCGCAAACGCTTTTTCAGGCGCGTTGAGGTATGAGCGTAATTTTTTGTTAACGAAAAAACGTAAAATTGCGATTTTCATGAGAAATAATTTTTAGATTGGGCTCAAATTTGACATGAATATATTAATTCATAGAATTAAGGTTGTGTTAAAAAATAATTAGAATCAGATAAAGAATGTAGGTGTTGTAAGTCGGGGAAGTGTTTTTTAAAAAAAGAAAAAAGTGTAAAATTGCAATTTTCATTACAAAATATTTTTTTGATTGCACTTAAATTTCACACGAATATATTAATTCATAAAATCAAGGTTCTGTAAAAAAATCATTACAATCGGATAAAGCATGTCGGTGTTGTAAGTCGAAGAAATGTTTAAAACTCGAAAAAATCGTAAAATTGCGATTTTCATGAGAAATAATATTTCGATTGCGCTAAAAAAAAGTGGCAGTTCTAAGTTCAGAGATTTCAAAGGCCTCCAGAAAATTTCATCGCAATTGGATTTTTAGCAAAATATTTGCTGAATTTTGTATTTGTTGAATGTAACAACAAGGATAAACAATAAATAAGACGATACAACATAATAGTCCTGATATCATTTTAACAGATATATATAAAAAAGGCAAACATTTATTATTGATGAAGCAATTCCGCTAAGTCAAAATATTGAAACAACGCGGGACAGAAATTTTGGACCATAGCATGGCTCTGCTAGTCATAAAAGGCGAGGGAAGAGCGTATAGGTCCACCTCGCAAGACATCAGTTAGCAAGTAGGGGAGTATAATAATCCCTGACACTAGAGGCGAGCTGCGGTCGTCGTCGATGACATTTCCATTTCCTTTGACGACCCCCCCCCCCCCCCATTAAGACGACGACAATGGACTACACGAACGATGACAAAGGCAATGACGACCACGACGCGAGAAACCCTTTATCCCTGTCCCCTAGGCTAGAGTGCGCATTATGTACTATCCACAACCTAGTCAAAACACCTGAAGAGGGTCATACATTGCACCCTAAAACAGGTTTTCCTTGAAAAAAATTATATAGACTATGCCTATAAAACAATTGATGGCGACCCGCCACCCCCTCTCCATCACCCTCTCAGCACATACTCATTTGAAATTGCTGCTATGGTGTCTACAAAATATTTTGCTGTTGAAAAACGTAAAATGTAAGTTTCTTTGAAAATTCTTGGGTGTCTTCTTCATAGCGTATGCATATGAATTTTGAGATTATTCTTGATACCTTTAAGTGATTTTCTGACTTATAAAACATTTTTTCAAATATTCAAGAATTATTTCAGTTTTTTTGGGGGGGCCCGCGAACTTTTTGACGTTATTTTATATAATATTGAGTGAATTGCTGTTTTATTTGAAATTTTCATAAAAATGTGATCCATTTTTATCGGGGCCCCCGTTTCGCGGGGTTTGCGGGGTCCGCCGCTATGCCAGTGGATATATTGACTATTCCCCACAACCCTTACTCTGCCATTAGTAATCGTAAAAATTAATACCGATAGACTGAGTGGCAAATAACGATAGGCCCCGGTAGGCACCAAGGTACATCCAACATTTACATTGTCTTACCTTTACGTTTTATATGAATATTCGAATGACTGTGATGTGCTCGTTTAAACCTTTGCAATTTTAAGACAAATAATATTTTCATTTAAAAACTTTATAGGTTAGGGTGGGTTGGGGGCCCCTAGGGGCCCCCAACCGGGGGGGCCCCGTACGGGATTCCGTAGTTCCGTACCTGCCAGTCCGCCTCTGAGCGCTAGCAACTCATTAAAAAATTTTTAGAGCACAAAAGAAATCTTAAGAATAATGATCTCGATAGTCCAAGAATGTCCTGTAGGCAGGTATTCTTGGACTTAAAAATTCTTACCCTGCCTTGTCTCTATATTTTGGAAGTGTGCAAATTTGTTAAAGGGAACCTCGGCAACTTCAGGGAGGTGTGTCAAATTCATGGCTACGCTACAAGAACGCTGGCCGCATAGCTGTGGAGCGCCATCGTCTCAAAACACATCCTTGGGCCACATCAAATGGGTTGGAAACTGTATAACAATCTGCCTAGTCAAATCAAGAACAATGACGATAAAAAGAAGTTCAATGAGGCAGTGAAAATTTTACTGCTTCAAAAGGGATATTATAGTGTGGAGGAGTGCCTTCTTGATAAGCAACTCTAGTTGATAGTTTTTAGTACTAGGACAGAAAAATGAGGATGTTTGTTTGTGTTTTAATGATGTTTATTTTAAATAGTTTGAATGTTTGTTTTGGGTTTACTTAACTCATTTTTATTGTACGCTGTTGACAATTACATTACCCGTCTGCTATGCAGACTTATGGTTTTTTTTGTTGTATGCTTGAAATAAATAAATAAATAAATAAAATCGGTGCAAATAGATAGGCCCTATGCCCTATTAAATGTTGGCTACACCCGCGTATGCGCAGAACATGGGTGAAAATAGCATAAAACCTCCTCGGCGCACCTCAGGGTGCAAATAGACAATCCGTTTGTGTAGGCCTAGGCCACGTAGTGTAACTCTATTATCTGTGCCTAGGCCCTAGGTCTAGGTTACGAAATAGCTTGTGCAGACAAAGCCATAGGCTAGGCCTAGGGCCTAGGTTAGGTTTGGATTTTGGAAGCCTAGCTAGCCTAGGCCTAGGCCTACACGTAATAATATGTCTATTTAATAAATAACACGAGCCTCACAAGGCCACGTTAGAAAATAACTAGCCCTATGTCATGTTTTCCTAGAAGTTTCAATACATTACGCTCAGAATACTTACCCGGCAAGTCCAGCTTGATTCAAGAATTAAAAAAAAAAGAAAAGCAAAACAGCCAACCATTTTTTGACATGGATGCAGCAAAACAGCTTGTGTTGATGCGCAGTTCTCACAGCAGCCGTCAAGTAGGACAAATTTAAGCAGCTCGAGTTCAGCGCGAAAATTGAAATCCCTAAAATCATGTTCAAAAAAGAAATCCCTAAAATCATGTTCGGATAATATCACCAAAGTGTGTGATGATGTGACTAATCTTTGATATCACCAAAGATGACTAATCTTTGGCAATACTACTGAATGAAAACTATTTTAATTTAACAAAAATAATTTTGTAATGGAACTTGAAAAAGTAATGAGATCCCCCCACCTTATACTAAAACCGTAGAAATCATCATCATTGGACAGAAATATTATAAAGAAAGCTCATCCATCAACGCGACTGGGATAAAATTGTGTTTCAGAAGTTTGTAGATTGTTTATAAATAGTTTTATGATATTATTTACTACAAATCAGAAATTAAAAAAGTCCGCCCCAACCGGGATTCGAACCACGGGTCTCCCACATTCCAAACTTTTTTAATTTCTGAATTGTAGTAAATAATAACAATTACACCTACGGGAGTGTTTCCCGACCAACGAAATCGAGAAATAGTTTTATGATATTGTATAGATAGCTACAAAATGCTAATAACAGTACTAAAAATAAGTTTTCTCCATAATAATATTAAATTATTTTGATTTTGAATATGAGGCAAAGTAGTTTCCCATTAGAATTTCAAGAACCTGAAAATATTCCGGACAATGTCATATAGCAAGTTGTTAGCAGGTTAACAGGGTAAAATGTGTATTTCAGATAGGGCTATGCCCTTAATTTTATAGTGGCGTAGGTTGGGGGGGGGGGAGAGGGGGCTATGCCCTCACAAGTTTGAAAATACCATTTGTTTGTTGACATCGTAGTCTGTTCATGGACATGGAGTTATAAATGGTCTGTTCAAGTTTGCCGCTGCTTTCAAAGTCTTGACGCAGTCCCAACAGTGCTGGGAGGACGCACAACAAATATTATCTTTTTATTACGTAATAAAAATACAAATTCGTGTTGCGCGTGCTCGGTACAAACAAATTGTGATAGTTTTATAATTTACTTCCTCTTTTGTTAACTCCAGTGTAGGCTAATTATTATTTTACGGGTGCTTTATCATTTTATACACCCTCGATCCTCTTGCGAACCGAATGTTGTAATAACTGCGTTTGCGTCCCACCACTGCAGGACCAGGTGCAGGGATGTAGACGGATAGATCCGCAATTTTCGTGAAGCCGACCGCGGCCAGTTCCAAGAACTAGATCTGGGCAAAACATTGAAGATAATGAACTCTTGCGCTGCGTTTTGGCTGTACGTCAAGATCTGGAAAACAATGTGAATTTTCATTCCACGTGTAAGTATTTTACTCAATTCATTTTTTATAATGAAGTACACTATTGCCTAGATAATTGGTGTATGTTAAATTTCAATAGAGCCTATATTGTTTTCAACCAAATGTGCATTTCAAGTCAACATAGTCCTGAGAGAGCACATGGCCTGCCATGAGCTTATGCCTTGGCCTTACTTTACTGGTATTTAATGGCTCTTGAAGTGATTTGGTGCATAAGATTGGTGGTTACATGCTGGTAGGGTATCTATTTGTAATTTAAGAACATCATACTGTTTATGAGGAATATTCAAATTAAGGTGAGAAATGTTACATTATGACTAAGGTTTCTTTATTTACCGTCATACATTTTATATATTAATGATGTGAATAAGAAGTTAATATTAAATAAAAAAAGTAATATTATGCAGTGATTGTTGTCTTATCATTTTTTACAGCTTACTATTGTACATGCAAAATATCATTTCATATCCATTTGCATTGTATGTTGTGAACTTTAACATGACTAAATCCAAAATGTTGCTCCTAGGCAGCTCAATAAAGTGGTATGGAATTATATTGTGCATGTCTGTAGCAGGCCTTTTTGCTAAATACTATTCTAGTTTTTTGTGTTATAATATTATTCTTACATCATCCCCACAACTTTTTCATAAAAATCATTAATGTAATCCTTTTAACAAAGTGCACCTTTATCAAATATCCCTTCAAAAAGTGCAGACACATTTTCTTTACAGAATACAGAGCTATTGTTGTAGCTCTGCTAAATCCAAATAATAACAGAATGATTTTGGACATGGGGCTATCCAAAGTACCTATTCCTCTCTCCCCTCCCCCTTCCCCCCCCCCTCCCAAACCTTTTCCTTAACAATCATCTTCACTTGCAGTTCATAGTTCATAGTTCAGTTCTTTATTGTACATAGGTATTATGTGTGATAACACTTATACATGGTACATGGTCAGCAAATTATTGGTTACAGTAAACATTTACAGTAAAGCATTAGCTTACACGGTAATACAATTAAATTACATTCGAATTTGCTTTTGAGCTAACACAGATGGCTATCACAGATACAGATGAACATTGCTTAAAATAAAATAAAATGGTGATAAGAGAAGAACTGACTGGCACAAGGTTAGTGTTCAAATAAGTCATTAATGCTGTAAAAAAGCCCTTGTGGTTAAAAAGTTTTTTAAAGTATTCCTAAATCGCGTGAGTTTTCAATTTCGGTAATATGTTAGGAAGAATATTATAAATCTTTGCGCCGAGGAGTCTGACTCTTTTGAGTAACTCTATGGGGT
>JAMZAV010009740.1:0-23093 GCA_024449915.1 Sweltsa coloradensis
AGTCATAATGATACTGGGGTACCAATAATCTTACACCTTCAAAGGATTTAGATCAAGGTTTGTTCAGTTTGTTTGTTGGTACTTATTTTCTGTCTAACTAAACCACAGGTAGGCTCGTATACTCGTGACTGAAATTTGAATTTTATTTAAATCTGAACATATATAAGCTATGCTTAGTTTTACACTAGGCTGCATTGCGAACGCTTTTTACAGTCACTGATGCCTTTTTGGCCTTAATCCCTCTGCATTCCTGTACATTCGAAAATTCTCAATAGATGCGATTTCAATTAAAACTTTCTTCAATTGTACCCAGGCACGTGGAAAGTGTCAAAGTTGAAAGTGTTCGGAGGTCATTGGGGTGGCCGTTTGTCCGGTAGAGAGCGAATAGATACTGAAAATTAATGATAATGTAAAAATACGTAAAAGTACGATATTCATGAGAAATATAATATTATAGGCCTAATTGATTGTAAATGAGCGTTAGCGAGCGTAGCGAGCGAAGCGAAAAATTCCATTTCACTACATGGAGCAAAAATACCGAATGTTTTTTGTGCCTTTTTAGTATTTGTGGTTTGTCCACGTTTGGCTAGATACCAATACATTTTAGAGGTTAAAATCTTTAACTCTAGACGCCACGTTTAGGAACAAAATTCTCTAAATGTTTACATTTTTTTTACAGTATTAAACTAAATTTTAATTTAAAGCTAACATGCTTATACCGTGTTACACTAGGCTGCATCGCGAACGCTTCCTACAGTCACGTTGATGGATGAGCCTTTTCGGCCTATATCCCTCTGCATTCCTGTACATTCGAAATTCTCAATAGGGTGATTTACATCAAAACTTTCTTCGATTGTACCCAGGAACGATGTAAATTTTCAAGATTTGAAGTGTTCGGAAGGTTCATCGGGGTAGCGTTTGTCCGTAGAGAGCGAATAGACACTGAAAATTAATGATAATGTAAAAATACGTAAAAGTACGATATTCATGAGAAATATAATATTATAGGCCTAATTGATTGTAACATAAACATGGTGGGTTCAAACCTATTGATTTTAAAGACCCCATGAAATTTTCTACAAGATCAGAGTAGCTGTTTATCCGGTAGAAGGCAAACAAACAAACGTAAGATTTTTTACCAAGGTAGTCAAACTTCTTCGTAAAGTTCTCTTCCCTCGCTAGTCAATATGCTTATCAAATCAATTTGTTTTGGTTGTTTCCTGGCAGAACGAATAATATAATAGTGGTATCATATAAATTCAAAATATGTGTCGAAATGCAAGTAGATTTCACTTATAAAATACTTTTCTTGTTTTACATTCTAAAAGCTACATTTGAATATTAATCACTACAAATACACACAATAACACTGTTGGACTATACCTACCTCCTGTACAGGGAAGCAATCACACGGCCGTCCATCCTGCAATAGATAACAGATATTAGTCGGGCCGTAATTCGAAATTTTATTCTGAGAAGGTGGCTTAAAATTTGATATTAATTGATAATTAATTTGATACTTTTTAAAAGTTTTGAATGTCGAATTTGTTTACTTGTTTAGTGAATCAGTTTCGATAATTAATGTATAGGTCACTAACATATACATTCATACGCATTGATAAAAAGTTAAATAAAAAAGGCCTACCTGTTTGCGGGCCGTCTTGTCTCCACAGTCGTGTCCATAACCACCGGCCTGTGACGAGACACTAGAAACAGTGATGTTTAATATTAGCAACTAAACAATAATATGTAAAACAATATGTAATGAGAATATTTTAAATTAGGAAAACGCTTTAGTCCCGCCGCGTTGTTGGATGAGCGTAAATGGTGCATTGAGCTGCCATGTGTTATGCGGATTTACTGTTGTTCTGTGAAAAAATCATTACTAAGTTGAAGAAATTTTTAAAATTAAATTAAATTTAATAAAAAATTAAATTAAATTTAATAAAAAATTAGCTTAAAATTTTTTTTTTTTAATGATTCGTAATTTTAAAAAAGGAAAAAATCGTAATATTGAAATTTTCATAAGAAATAATTATTCGATTGCGCACAAATTTTACACGAATATATTAATTCATAATATTAAGGTTCTGTAAAAAAATCATTACAATCGGATAAAGCATGTAGGTGTTATAAGCTGGAGAAATTTTAAAAATTGAAAAAAGTCGTAAAATTGCGATTTTCGTAAAAAACATTTTTTTGATAACGCTCAAATTTTACACGAATATATCAATTCATAAAATAAAGGTTCTGTGAAAAAATCATTACAATCGGACAAAGCATGTAGGGGTTGTAATCGAAGAAATTGTTAAAAAATCGAAAAAAATCGTAAAATTGCGATTTTCATGAGAATTTTTTTTTCGATTGTGCTCAAAAACGTGGCAGTTCTAAGTTCAGAGATTTCGAAGACCTCCATAAAATTTCATCGCAATCGGAGTATCGGTTTAGCCGGAATCGTGCTAACAAACAGACAAAAATACAAAAAAAAAAAAAAAAAAAAAAAAAAAGAAAAAAAAACATTCCGGATTTTTTTCTCCAGTGTAGTGAAATGGAATCTTCGCTTCGCTCGCTACGCTCGCTACGCTCATCCAATAAAAACATAACAAGGAATTAAAATAAAAGTAATGTTATAGAGACAAATTAATTGAAACAGAAGGTGATTTGAAGTAGATCGAGAAACCGTTATTAGCGAGGTAGCCGGGAAATGTTAAATTAATAAAATATAAAAACGTCGTCTTGATCGACAAATCCAGTGAATTTACACGATTAGGCCTATTGCTCGAGATCAGAGTAAATTTCGACAAATACAAACAATTACAAACACCACACAAAAAAAGTTACAATTCCTAGCACAAACGGAATCACAATCACAAATAAACACAATCACAATCACAAACAACACACAATCACAATCACAAACAAACACAATCACAATCACGAACAAACACAATCACAATCACAAACAAACACAATCACAATCACGAACAAACACAATCACAATCACAAAACAAACACAATCACAATCAC
Organism: Sweltsa coloradensis; assembly: GCA_024449915.1. Taxonomy (NCBI): domain Eukaryota; kingdom Metazoa; phylum Arthropoda; class Insecta; order Plecoptera; family Chloroperlidae; genus Sweltsa; species Sweltsa coloradensis. The sequence goes on from JAMZAV010009740.1 coordinate 3,028, forward strand.
GATCAAACACAATTAGGCCTACAATCACAAACAAGCACAAATAAATTAGCTTTACAATCACGAACAAACACAAACACAAATACCCAAGCATGCAATTCGGGTTTTGTTACAGACCGTTGCAGACAATACAACCATATTGTATCGTAGCGTGCCTTTCACTGCAAACTGCGTGTTAGATGGCATGCTTATAGGTAAATGATGGGTTAGAGGGGGGGGGGGGGGGGTAAACTAGACCAATTTGGCCAAACAATGCTAATCAATGTGACAGTCGACTAAGGCAACATCCAGCTAGGCAAATATTTTCTGGTGCATCTAATCGTATTATGGAGTGTTTCCTTTTCTCACAAAACATCGGGAATTGCACATGGAAATAGACTATACGATCAAGCAAAATTTTGGAATTTCTTGATTGCATTATGTACATTACATTATTTTGTACATTATGTACCTACATGCATTATGTAACCTCAGCGTACACAGTAACTGCGTACGAATACAACTGTTGTACAGATGAACAAAACACAAATGGTGAGGTTCAGTATTTTAGGTCTATAGGCATAGATCGTTCTTCCACTTAATATTTAACGATACAACGGTTTACTCACCCATTTTTCATATAGTTCATTTTGCTAACGATATATTAAAACTTTACAGTATGCTACGCCTATCTATTAAATATAATGTTTTCCATCTATTTAAAAAGTGCACTATTTGTTGACAATAAAACAAGCTGATATTCATAGAAACTGAATAATCAGACTGTGACAATTGCCAGCTTTAAAATGTTATCATTATTGAAATGATATTTACATTGTTATTAAGCCGTCCGCACCTACGATTAGGGCGCTTGTCCGAAACGGATGGCTTTACAAGGACGTGGGTTCGAATCCCGCATGGAAGTTTTTTAATCGTCCTTCTTCGTCATCTCAACGTCTCGAATAGCCTGAGTGAATAATAGAGACATAAGCTATAAAAATAATCATCATTACCTCATTGGCATTAAGAAAAACAATTATTACAACTTCTTCGCAGGAAGTACGGTAAATTAGTTCATTCATTCAACAGGAAATCTTTTGTAACTGAAGTTTGCGTGCATCGGACGATGTTAACGAGGGATGAGCGCATGTCGCTATCAGAGCACATTTTAACTTTTCAGATATTTTCCCCATATACGCAAGCTTGTGAAATTACCACAAATTACCTATTTAGTGGCACATTTACGTTCAGACACTAACAAAAGTGAGCAATTGTTGAAAAATGTTCTCGGATAGCGCCATCTTACATAGGACAAAACATGGAGCTTCCAAGTGATCCAGACTAAATCTCTGCGTTCTGCGTAATTAGATGGTTTTCTCGAGCTCGAGCAACAAGTTATAATCAACAGATCGTCGAAGAAGAACACCAAAATAAAATAATTCACCATGGGTGGATCTTTTTGGTAGCGGCGCCGGTTAGATTACCATATTTTAGAAAGGTACGTCGTTTATTTTCGCCTTCAAATTGGCGGAGGTGCCGGGTCGTGAATTTTCAATTTGGTGGGGGGGGGGGTCTAGCGACTTCCTCCTCACCACTAGGGTCACCAGAAACATTCAATATTACCCTTGTTAGCATGTCAATCGGACGTCATGTTCGGTTTTTATCGTGAGACGTGACACACGCACAGACGGATAAACAGACAGGAAAGTTATGCTGCATTGATTCAATTTTTATCAAGGTATTATGGTAAATTTGCCGTTCATATATTATGGGAAAATTTAAAATACGTTACTTGATGTACCGGTATAGATTTCTCAGAATTATTTTGTTTTTGGCATGTGAACGAAACAGAATATAGTTAATTAATTTAGTAATATAGTTAATAAATAGGTAACTTACAACAATACTACTACAATAGGTACTTAAATAGGTAAATACGGTACTGATTGATCGATTTGATATCGATTATCAACATTTAAATGAATTCCTTTGTATCGGAAATAATATTATTCCTACTCGATACCAATAAGGAATTAAAATAATGCTTGACAATTTTTGACATCCAAGTTTCAGTTTCAGTGCACAGGCGATGAGCAATCTCGATCAGTAGGGCATATCACTACTTGTGCATTCATTATTATTATTAGTATTATTATTGTCAGTACGATTTCTTATTTTGCGGGTGTAAGGAAATTACTGTAACGTAGTGAAACCTAGCGGTACTTTATGGTACTACCAACAACTGCCAGCCTACCACTGTTACGCAAAGGACCAACGCTTTGGACCACAGTTGGTACTTGTAGAGATAGAGCTTCCCACAGTAGGTCAGTAGACCATCCATTTTGCTTCCAAACACCGATTGAAGAGGTATTCTGATTGTGGTTGTGTATTTAGTGGTTGTTGTGATCTGTGAAAGTGTTTTAGGTGAACAATCGCAATTCGCACGTAAGTAAAAAATATATATTATATATAATTATATTGTTTAAACTTGGCTATGGCGACTATGACGCTGTTATGTTAGTACTTTAGACAGAAATTTTAATTATAAATAGACCCCGGTGTAGTCACTTTTTTAATTTCTGTCTAAAGTACTAACATATATATAATATATTTTATATTGTAGTAATCACCGAAATAATATGGGACGAAACGTTTAATACCGTAACGGTTGAATGCATTGAGTGATTTGAATTATTTTTTTATTTGAAATATTTATTGTTCATTGGTCAGAAATCTTTGGACTTATTAAGTTAACAAAATCAAAATTCGTAAAATTCTATTTCATTTTCATCATTACCTACAATCATTCTCAACTGTGGAAAGTTTATCGCCACTTCGATGTCAATGGCAGATCGAACAGGAATGTTACTCATATCCTAATGTCGTAAGGCTATCAGCATGTGCATGCACCAGCATGATCGCGTCTCTGTCCTGCCGAGTCGGGATTCCCCGGTTGAAGGTCACCTTGAAGACGAGATGCGCAGTGGCTGACACGTGTGGAGCCAGCCAGCTGCAAATACAACGTTGGCAAACACAGCCACGAGTAGGATTACAAAACGTTTAGGAAATCCCCATATAATTATATCCTCCACTTTATCATAAAAATATTTCCTAAAGATGTGCAAGAAATAAGAATATAGATTTCAGAATCTGGAAAATCTAAACAATTAGGCCTACGTTATAATAACGTAGGAAAATTAGCAGTTTATATTTTCATATTTGAAATTTAAGATAGGCCTAATCACCAGTGGCGTAGGAACCTAGGGGCCGGGGAGGAAATACCTCCCCCCAAGTTTGGTGCAGGGGGGGGGGGCAAAACTTAATCCCAGAATTTTTGGAGTATATATGCAAATGCAATTACACTTAAACAATTCGACAGTCAACTTGGTAAAACGAATATGTTTGCCTGTACCGGGTATGCCTATGCTTCGTCATTACATAAAAAAAATAGATTGAAATTTACTAAAATGGGCCACTTCACATTCATTTCTTGAGTTTTTAGATCGCAGATAGTTGTAGTAAAACGTCGTTTACAGAATCCAAAAGCAGTTAAAACATGACGAAATAACTGTAGTATGATGAAAAAAAAATCGCCTTCGCCGAATGGGCCTCCCTCTGCCCCAGACTCCAGCTACCGTCAACAAAATCTTCTAATGGATTTTTCCCCCACAACTTTCAAAACGTTCCTACGCGCCTGCTAATCACAATGCGATAACTTATACTGAATCGCAGATCGCTTTGCTCTAGTATTCTCTCCGCGTTGTTAGATGAGCGTAATTGGTGCATTGAGCTGCCATGTGTTATGCGGATTTTCTGTTGTTCTGTGAAAAAATCATTACTAAGTCGAAGATTTTTTTTTAAAATTAATTTAAATGAAATAAAAAATTAACTTCAATTTTTTAATTATTCGTAATTTTTAAAAAAGAAAAAAATCGTTAAATTGCGATTTTCATTAGAAATAATTATTCGATTGCGCTCAAATTAACACGAATATATTAATTCATAAAATTAAGGTTCTGCGAAAAAATCATTACAATAGGATAAAGCATGTACGGTAGGTATTGTAAGTCAAAGAATTGTTTTAAAAAAGAAAAAACCCGTAAAATTTTGATTTTCATAAAAAATAATTTTTCGATTACGCTCAACTTTCACACGAATATCTCAATTCATAAAATTAAGGTTCTGTGAAAAAATCATTAAAATTGGATAAAGCATGTAGGTGTTATAAGTCGAAGAAATTTTTTTCGCAATTGGAGTATCGGTTTAGCCGGAATCGTGCTAACAAACACACAAAAATACAAAAAGAAAGAAAGAAAAAAAAACATTCCGGATTTTTTTCTCCAGTGTAGTGAAATGGAATCTTCGCTTCGCTCGCAACGCTCATCCAAAAAATGCAGGTTGTTTTAGCTTCAATAATTATTATAGGCTACTTATGGCCCGGCCCCTACGTCCACAACGTCCACATGAATGGTAAAAAAATCTACATTCTACAGTGTAAGCATACAGGGTTGTCATACTTCCCAAAAAATCACATTTGTCCCAATTTGTAAGTCTGCATTTTTCGTATCCCAAAAATTCGTGAATGTGTTTTTGAATGAATGTTGGTTGAAATGTGGCGCGACAAAGCATTTGTTCATTGTCACGGCTCACATCACGTACAAACTGTTGCGGCCGTCCAGTGCTTGAAAGATGAGAATAGCACAGAGTTTATGATTTGGACAAATATGACTGGACTAAGAAGCTGACGAAGTTTATGAGCTTGACGGTAGGCCTAATGATAATATGACTAGGAAAACGCTTAAGTCCCGCCGCGTTGTTGGATGAGCGTAATTGGTGCATTGAGCTGCCATGTGTTATGAGGATTTTCTGTTGTTCTGTGACAAAATTATTACAAAGTCGAATAATTTTTTAAAATTAAATTGGATTAAATAAAAAATTGACTTTATTTTTTTAAATTTTTTTTATGAATCGTAATTTTAAAAAAAGGAAAAAATCGTAAAATTGCGATTTTCATAAGAAATAATTATTCGATTGCGCTCAAATTTTACAAGAATATATTAATTCATAAAATTAAGGTTCTGTGAAAAATTCATTGCAATAGGATAAAGCATGTAGGTGTTATAAGTCAAAGACTTGTTTAAAAAAAGAAAAAACGTGTAAAATTTCGATTTTCATGAGAAATAATTTTTCGATTGCGCTCAAATTTCACACGAATATCTTAATTCATAAAATTAAGGTTTTGTGAAAAAATCATTAAAATCAAATTAAGCATGTAGGTGTTATAAGTCGAAGAAATATTTTAAAAATTGAAAAGTTCGTAAAATGGCGATTTTCATGAGAAATAATTTTCCGATTGCGCTCAAAAACGTGGCAGTTCTAAGTTCAGAGATTTCGAAGGTCTCCATAAAATTTCATCGCAATTGGAGTATCGGTTTAGCCGGAATCGTGTTAACAAACACACAATAATACAAACAGAAAAAAAAAGAAAAGAAAAAAAAAAACATCCCGGATTTTTTTTCTCCAGTGTAGTGAAATGGAATCTTCGCTACGCTCGCTACGCTCATCCAAAAACGGTAACTGATTGAATATAGATAGGTAGACCTAATATGTGTTTCTGTTCAACCTTGAATGAAACACTGGGCAGCTCGTTTTAACCCTGATGGTAATGTGACGGACCGAACCTGGCATGCATGCATATAAAGTGGGTTCAACAAGTGGGTTCTCGGGGGAGTGGGTTCTTTGTCTGAGGAAGGGGTGACATTCATTTAAAAAGTAGATAATTACCTTAAAGAAAGACAGGTTTATTTGACTCACCAGAGTGACGTGGAGGGCGGTACACAAGAAACACACATAATACGAACAATGAATAATAATAAAAGCAAAGTGATACTATAAACAATGATGAACCAAAAAAACCACGCAGAGGATGCGACGCGCTAGCTGAAGAATGAAGGGGGGGGGGTTGTTGATCAGCGTCGGGGGTTGAAGGTCGGCGTCGGAACGCGTCCACGCAGCTAGTCAACCTTCACCTCCAATACAGATGCAACCCGTACACACGCCGTGACAGAGAATCAAATAGGTACTTTGATTCGCACACGTTCACTTCTCCACTGTATTCCAACTTGGTATCAACGAGCTTACGAAATACACATCCGCACTCAGATATGGTCTCCAACACTCTCTCTGCTCCAGAGCCATGTCCACTCTGACTCCTTGAGTCGTTCAAAACCCTCTGGGCCCATTGGTGGGATTCAAAATTCACAAACCGACCAACCAATGGCAATTAACAGAAAAATATAAATTACAGAAATACGTTAACTTGGAAGGCCGTTGGGTTCCCAGAACGCTTCCTCCCAAGTTTACAAAAACATCTAAATTCTAGAAACACGATACTCTTGCCGCCAAGTGTCCACTCACCCTCCGCTAGCCTGTAACCGTCTCCAAAAACAATAAACCAAAAGAAACTATGTGAGGGGTGCGAAACAGGCCCTCACAGTAACTAATTTACTTTGATCCTAGTACCCGGCCAAATATAATGTATTTTTTATAAAATTGTGTACATAATCATCACTACAAACATGCGAATCGTCGTTTTCCGTACAAAACATATTTGAAGTCTACTTTTTGCACTGCACAGTTCGGATTCGGACCGCGGTCCGCCTGTTGCCGAACCCTTATCAAGAGCATAAAAGTACACTAAAGTGACAGTTTAAAAAATAGTATCTTGTACCTGTGATTTTACACAAAAAGCATTTTGAACATAAATTTCCGGAAATAATTTTGGTGCTTTTTTGGAAATTTCTTCAATCTGGCTCAACCTGCCAATTATGTTTCACGTTGATACTAAACCATTACACCAATGTAAAATGAGGATTTCGAAAACTGTGCACAAATATACACTCAAACGCAAATAAATAGGCGTTCAGAAATTAAACCCCTTCTTGGTAATCAGCATACCACTTGCCCAAAGTACAAAAAAAAACGTAGAGGATTTACAAAAAGGCAGTCAAATACGTCAATAATGGCCAATATTTTTCGGACCAAAATCCTCCAAGGTCACGGGGCATAACGGTCGTCTTCATGTTATTTCTTATCGTAGATTTTTGCCGATGGGGCCTAGCTCGAAAATAACAAAGGTTTTGGCTATTTTTTCGGATATGGTGGACCCAATATTTTACTGGTACCTTGTTAATTATTAACTAGTACATAAATGAAACATATTATTTTTGAGTTTAAACGGGTGAATAGGCCTACCACATTAATATTTTGTATTCCGATTAATACCCGGCACCTCCACCAACAGCGCGATTGGAACTGTGATAAAAACGTTTTGTACTTTTTGTATTCTTCTTCGACTACCCACACTCTTGGTACCTATTCTCTTACCCGTGCTTGGCCAGGGTACGTGTTAATATTGGTTATCGTATTTATCTGTCAATAAAAAATTGAGGATTGCAAATAAGTTATTAAAGTCAACTTTTGACTTTTAAACAGTGAAATTATTCAATCATAATCTTATCCGTGATTGGTTTACTTTACCCTTTTTGTATACCAACTTTGTCAAAATTATTGTTCTGCCAAACCAAAGAAATATTATTTTGACTAATTTGGTTCTATGCGTTTTTGCAGAAGCTTTATTCTAAGAGAACGCCGTCATTGAATATGCGGCAAAATCTAGAGATCTCGGCTCCAGAGGACACTGCAGACTCTGCAATACTTAACCCTTCAGACAAATCATCGAAGGTTGTGTTGTACAAAGTAACGTGGCACATTAAAGCCACATGTGAGCCATATGTATCACCTCCATTTAACTTTGGAGTGGGAAATGAGCATGAGGCTTGTCTTAAAGCACAAGCGGGCACTAATTTAAGAGTGATGACCATGCAGTTTGTATTCATAACTCCAGTCGATGATATACAAAGCGGAAATGTGACCATCAACTTTCCAAGTGGTTTATCTGTAACTAAAAATATCAGGTAAGATGGGTTGTATCACTTTTATTTTTTTAAATTAAATAATTATAGTTCATTCATGGCACACAAATAGATCGGTACGGTAACAGCCGGAGGTTCTGGTTTCGAGCCCAGTCCGGACAAAATCGTTTTTAAAACATTTGCTACCAAACAACATTAAGGGTAAAAGCCACTGAAATTGACCCTAAAAACTTTTTTTTACCATTCTTTTCTGAAAATAACAGTTGGTGCACCAACTGTTATTTTCAGACAACTTTTTTAGCTTTGGTCAAGTTATAGCTAAAGGTGTTTAGAAACTATATCCAGAAAACCGATTCTCAAAATTTAATTTTGAACTAGTCTTGTATATTAGGCCTACACTTTTGTCCAAAAATATAAATATAATTTCCAAAAGTGAGGTTATGTCCCGCCCAAAAAAATTCACAATTTTTTTTTCTGTTATTTTAAATGCCTTCTTTTATTGAGCAAACTTTTCAGACATGTTTCTTCGACTTTCAAATTATCGGCCAGAGGTGGTACAATAGCCTTAATATTTGTAATGATATTTAGTATTTTTTAATAACTATAGTAGGCAGTCGGGACCTTTTCTTTTGCTGAACAAAATAAAATAATAAAGTCACACGAATATATTAATTCATAAAATAAAGGTTCTGTGAAAAAATCATTACAATCGAATAAAGCATGAAGATGTGAAATCGAAGACATTTTTTAAAAATCGAAAAAAATCGTAAAATTGCGATTTTTATGAGAAATAATTTTTCGATTGCGCTCAAAAACCTGGCAGTTCTAAGTTCAGAGATTTCGAAGGCCTCCAGAAATTTTTATCGCAATTGAGTATCGGTTTAGCTGGAATCGTGTTAACAAACACACAAAAATACAGGAAAAAAAAGAAAGAAAGAAAGAAAAAAACATTACGGATTTTTTTCTCTAGTGTAATTAAATGGAATCTTCGCTTTGCTCATCCAACTAGCAGAGTTAAAAATTTCAGTGTCTTTTCTCCTCAATATTTGTAATGATATTTAGTATATTTTAATAACTACAATAGGCAGTCAGGACCTTTTCTTTTGCTGAACAAAGTAAAATAATAAAGTCTAGTAGGCCTACAAAATCCAAAAAACAAAGATAGGCAATTACCCATTCATTATTAATTTCAGTACATTAGATTATATTTGTTTATTATATTATCATGTTCATACAATAGTAATGGCAGAAATCAGACTTAATTGATATGTTTTAATGGCTACCTATTGAAACTTGTCTATCTTTGTAGCACGAATCACTATCACTTATGACAGTAAAAAAACAACAATTTTATGTTATATTATAAAAATTGATTCAAAAGTTGTTATGTTTCTACGTTATTTTGTTTATCAACCTATGTTTGGTACTTATGAATAAGACATACCAATGTTGGGTACTTACTACTATGCATAGGGTAACTATTTATTTAATTATTATATGCATGGCACATTGCAAGCATACAGGCAAGTATTCTCCGAGATCGAACTATTCTAAGAGATGTTCGACGTGCACGCAGAAAGAATGGTCTTCGTTTTGGTTGTATAGTTGCATGTTTTATTCACACTTTGTAAGTGAAGCGCAGCTCCAAGGCGATTGCAACTGCAATAATAGAAATGAAATGTGCAATGTCGTTTTTGGAATTAGGCCATATTATTACTTGAAAATGTTCATATCAAAGATGTTATTGTTTAACTGTTTAAATTCAATGTTCAGTAAATGTGGATTTGATCATGTAAGATCATCATTGCCCTCTCTTGCTACTCACTCTTGTTCTGCCTACTTACCCTCTTCATATTCCAACGAGTTGTTATCCCCTCTTCCCCAACCCTCCGGCGTGATGGAGAAAATAAACTTTCTTTTTTTCAGCTCAGCTTCAAACCAGGTGTTGGCGTTCCCTGAAACATCTTGGATTGCAAGCCATATCAGCACTGACAATATGCACCATATAAACTGCAAAGTCAAATTAAGGGAGGTGATTTCAGCCGACAGGAATCACTTACAGATGGTATTATAACGTCTTACTCTTACAGGCAGCTTACAGCCATACAGTCATGTTATGACATGCAGCTTACAGCCATACAGTCATGTCATGACAGGCAACTTACAGCCATACAGTCATGTCATGCAATCCACAACTATATCACGTACTCTTCCTTATCGATTAAAGAAGGTGCTTTTCTTGAAATTATTAAAGGCTTCACTAAATGCACTTTTTCATTAAATCATGTTCAATAATCTACAGGAATTATGACATCTTATAAAAAAGAATTATTAATTCCCCAATATCTTTCACAATTAAGATTCAAATATAAATTTTGTTGAAAACTTATGACTCGGTCCATTAATAGATTCTTTGATTTGTGTTTTGGTACTTGCTTCAGTTTGACTAGGTCTATTTAATTTATAAGCTTGTTCTCTTAATTTTATATTTTCATCTTTCATCATAAATAATAAAAAATAAATCAAAGATTCCATTTAAGTTGAAAATTAATATAATTCGATGTAACAAAAGGCGACCAGAACAGAAAATATCTGAACATGGTGAAAGAAGTAAAAGTCACTCAAAAATGTGTAAACCAGGGAATATATCACCTTGTGTCAAAAAAATCCACTCGTTGGGGACACCAAATGACTCAATTTACTGTCCTCCACTGAAAATCATTTATATAACTGAGTGGGTAGACTCTAAATACAATTTATTTCTTTTTTATTTATATTTTGCTAATATTTGAACTGTCCTATAATTTTCACGACTAATGGTCACCCTAAAATAAAGCATTAATATAAAAATATATTTACTATAACAACTCAAGTGAAAAGCAATGATCATGTAATTATGAACTATCATTATTTCAATTTTGTTGTTTAAGTATATTTTTTTAATGTGTGCAAGCTTAACAAAAAGATTCGTTTTTCAGCTGGTAGCTGATTATACAGCCTTCCTGGCAAACGCAAGTCTCACTGACTTCACTATTAATGTTAAGGGGCAGAAGTTGCAAGTCCACAAGGTTGTGTTAGCCGCCCGGTGCCCCGTGTTTGCCGCTATGTTTAAAACAGATATGAAAGAGAAAGGAAATAATGAATTGAAGATTGAAGATATCAGCTACAAGACAATGAAAGAGCTGATTCAATACATTTATACAGGCACACTACCAGACTTGAAAGAGTCTGCAGAAGGATTGTTGCCAGCTGCCGACAAGGTAACACACTATTTCTGTACAATAAATTAAATAAATGTAGATTATTTTTGGTGATGAGAAAACAAAACCGCATTGCAAAAGCTCTATTAAACATTTTTAACTTTGGATTTAGACAATCAAACTATCCATACCTCTATGACAGTGGTTCTCAACCTTTTTCAGCCAAGTACCCCTAAAAGGCATCGCGAATTATCACGTAGCCGTCCAAATATTTCTTTATTATGATACATGAGGCTGTTATTAATCAAACGTATTTCAGTCATATATATAAAAACATGCGTACATTCCGGCACATATACAAATGACAAATTGTTATACTAGAAACGTTTCACATTGACTTACCTAATGTGAAACTTAGCCTGTTTTCTCGATATCAGAAGGGAAATTCGTGGTTCCAACATGCTTACCGCCATTATTATGTCTCTTTCTGGGTCCAATCGGTTTCTGTGTTTTGTCTTTACCACCGTCAATGTGCGAGACAGCCATCGTACATCAGTATGTAGCAGCAATGTTACGTGCTCCGAGCCATATCGCGACACAATAATAGCAATTACAACATTAATTTAAATTTAGTAAGCATATTAATATTTTTTCCAAGTACCCCTTTAGAATGTCTCAAGTACTCCCAGGGGTACGCGTACCACCGGTTGAGAACCACTGCTCTATGAGATGATGTTCTTTTTCCCATGGTAGCTACCAGTCATACGGTATAATGTAATGTTAAAACCTATTGTTTTTTATATTGTTGACAGTATGGCCTCAACGAACTGAGAACCGAGTGTGGAGATTACTTGGGCCGCAATGTGACTGTTGAAAATGCCCTCCGCTTGATGACACTGGGAGACCTTCACCGGCTCAAAATTCTGTGGAAGAAAGCTGTTGCATTTGCTAGAAGGTACCACATGTTTTTAAAAAATTCAAAAGATTTGTGTCCCAGGGCAGTCATCAGTTTGATATATATATTCCATTTAAGTATGCCGGCACAGTATGTTGGATAGAACAATATTGGAACGGCTGTATATTACGAATAAAGGAAATTATTAAAATAGTCTCTAATACAAGCCCAAAACCAACAAAAACAGAATCCTAAATTGTATTCTTGCCATGGCAGTGCACTCTACAATTAAGTTTACCAGTACCTAATTTATTTTACATACCGGTAGTATGTTGTTTTTTTTTAATTTTATCTAGACCTAATTAGTTAGATAAAAGCAAACTTTACGATACTTAAACTATAAAAACTATAGTGTAGCCTACCTACAGGATGAATACTGAATTAGAGGAGTGAATACAATATTGCAATAATATGATGTTAAATAATCAAGATCCATGCATAATGAAAAGTGATTTTCTTTTGTTTACAATGTATGCACATCCAGGCAAGAGATAAAATACAATAATAATATTTAAATTTACAGACACCGTGTTGCAGTAAAAGATACAGATGAGTGGAAGAGAATGAAAAGTTCTAACCCAAAACTTCTGTTGGAGGCCTTTATGGAGAAATAGAGTGAGATCATCGAAGAAAGCAGTGGCAAACTACCTTGCCATATGACTCATGTCACACTCGAATATTCCAATACCTACGTATTTTCTCGATTGTAGGCCCAGCAGAATTAAAAATTGAAAAGCATAAAACTACATTTTACATGCAGTTTTTTTTAGTCCTACCCGGCACCTCCACCAATACCAATGGTGGAGGTGCCGGGTCTCGGCGCGTCGTATTGGGTTACATAAAAAGGATTGTGCGACTCACAAGACATTAGTGATTGACACATTGAGTATGAAATAATAAGAAATTAACTGATATTAAATTCAAAGTTTTGATAAAATTTCATACCACTGCACAAGCCTTAACAACTGTGTAATTTTTGGCATCATCCTAGGACTTCTTTAGATACAAGGTTGATGTGAAGTTGAGGGGATTTCTTTAAACTTAAAATTAAATTGAGCATTTAAAGCAGAATTTCAGTAACTTATATTATTTGTCTACTCATACCCACAATCCCACATACTGTATTACAACGGTGCGACCTACATTCGCATGCAAACCAGATTTGAGATTTAAGACATCTGAAAACTGGGGTACGACCTACAATCGAGTTAATACAGTAATGCTATTATTCAAACTATGTATACTTTAACATTTTTATACTTTATTACATTTATCAAGAAAAAATATTCTCATATCAGTATAAAGTAGTAGTAGTATAGCAATAAGGCACTAGATAATGTGTTAAGTATTAAAACACACTAGGTTTAGTTAGGAATAGAAGTAAACCCTTATCTGAGAAATTTAAAAAAATTAATAAAAAATAGTAGGAACATTTACTAATATTTGGCAGAAATAAACAACAAAATTTACTTGTCATAATCCACACCATTACTTAGATACTGAACAAAATAGCTATCCTGCTATACAATATAGTTTATCTTTATCATTTCTAGAACAAATTAGGAAAGATTATTTTGGTTTACCAAAAATGTGTACCATACCATCTCCATCTATAAACTATAAGGTATATGCCACCTCCACACGTTACGTTATGTTAATTGATGGCACTTTGTCCAACCATAGTAATTTTAATACATAATTAAATTAAAACTACCCTCTCCCCCCCCCCTCCCCCCGTTATATCAGAATGATTTACTTTACAAATTTTGTTGATATTAAATACGGTTTGGTTATGCATGTTTAAATAAGAAAAACAAAACAAAATATAACATACGTTGAATTTGTTAGAACAACCATAATCTAATTGACAATAATTTTTATTTATGCATTTACTTGAAAGTTTTACCATAACTTTCTTCAGCATCACCTATATTTTTTAAATCAGAAAAATTCTTTGCCCTGTTAAAAAAAATTATTATACCCACACTTTGTTCACCCATTTATTTTAGTCCACTGCCACTGCCATCAATACTTATTTACTAGATTAATGTAAAGACTTCTGGTGACTGGTGAGGATAGTATTTTTTACTGGTGGTGTCATTGATCCAAATATACATATCTGTTGATTTGGGTGATTTAATTATTAAACTGAGAAAAGTATGGATCGAAACAGTTGCCCGGGTAACTGTTGCCTTCACATTACAAGTGAGCATTGTTCGAACTTTTCTATATTTCTATAACTGTTTCCAGCAATCACCCTTTCTGTTTATTTGTCAAAGATAAAAAGAAAAATAATTCATTTTTACAGTGTTTTGTATTTCCATAAGTTTAAAAAAAACAAAAATCTATTTGCAGTCACAGTATGGCATTTTCTTTTCATTATTTTTACATCGGCACTGCAAGAGGAAAATATATATAATATTGTTGTTCTGACAGAAATTCTCAGGAGGAATATAATCCCAAGTACATTGGAACATCCGTTATGACAATAACACCCTTGCCCCGGCCCAAAAAAATAGATTGGTACACCCCCTAATGAGTTTGTAGTTGAAACTTAAAAACTAGCTATACTTAGCTAAGGGTGGCTTTGATAGCTGTAACTTTATTTGATAAAATCATAACATATATATATATATAAATATCACAAACATAAATATCATAACATAATATACATATTATGCATGCTTGTCGGATGTACAGTACATATTGCTGTAGAACGAATATAATATCTGATGAAAACAATTCCACCTAGGGAGTGTTTCCAGACTATCCAAATCGAGAAAAATATACAAATTTGATTTGAATAAATTATCTTTTGATTTGGTACTTCTTTGGTAGATAGCTATATATTATCATTATATTTCGATACATTGAGGATATCCCTTTTTTTCTCGATTTGGTTGATCGGGAAACACTCCCGTAGGTGTAATTGTTATTGTTTACTATAATTCAGAAATTAAAAATTAGAAAAGTCCGCCCCAACCGGGATTCGAACCACGGGTCTCCCACGCTCACCTGGAATGTGGGAGGCCCGTGGTTCAAATCCCGGTTGGAGGATATCCATTGAGTAAAGACTTAGTTCAAGGGAAGTCGCCCTGAGATCTTATCTACATATCCATATATGAATGAATTATTCTTGGAGTTTAAGGGTAGTTCTTTGTTAGTTGGAGCTATATTAATAATCATTACAATATCCATATTTGAATTTGCCATCTATACATAGGCCTAATCATAACATATCCATATTATTATTTTGAATACACATTGAGTAGGCTACAAACTTTGTTCAAGGAAAGCCGCCTTGAATTTGTAAGCTATTATGGTGACAAATCCTGATTGTTTACAACACTGTAATGGTACCATTGATTAAAGAAGGCTATCAAATAAAATATCAAATTTGAAACCTAATCAATTTCTTGTATTGTTATTGATCTTTACACTATGAACAAATCATATTATCTCAATTAATAGTGTATGTTCATCATCATCATCATCATTATCCATCGCTGTTTTCTGCTTCTTGCAGGGTCAGCTTGGGTTAAGCAACAAAAAATTTCCACTTCTTTCTATCCTCCCACAATCGAATTACGTGCAAATCTTCCCAACTCTCTCCTCTTGCCTCCAAGTCTCTTGCTATGGTGTGCTTTCATCTCCTCCTTGGCCTACCCCGTCTTCTTCTTCCTTCTTCAATCCTTCTTTCATACATTTTCTTGGGCATCCTATTTCCCCCATTTGTTTCATATGTCCATACCATCTTGACCGTGTCCTTCCTATCCTGTCACTGAACTTCTCCTCACACACCTAGCATTTCTCTAATGTCCGTGTTTCTTATTCTATCCCTTCTCGTCTTGCCCACTGTGCTCCTCAGGAATCTCATCTCTGCCGCCTGCATCTGACCCTCCTCTATCTCCCATTTCCCAGGTTTCTGCTGCATACGTAAGAATCGGTCCCTATGATTATGAAATAGGTTTTATAGTGTTAACACTCCGACTCGCATCCTTCTCGTGGTTTAGAGGTTTTTTTTCTCCCTGAAACTAATGGCGACCTCTGGGACGTCGTCGGGGAACTTTCCCCTTCCCTTTGACTACCTCCCCGACGGCGACGACAATGACAACACGGACGGATGATGACAGACGGAGACGACCACGACGTTAGGGGAACCCCTGCCCTCCCCATACGCTTGTGGCTGGTTCTAACCAGCACAGGCCTGTCCACCCACCCCTTGTCCCCCCGCGTCACCCCTTACGTCCCTCCCTTCGTTTCGATTAGCCAAGTTGCACAAACCAATAATACTGAATAGGTATTTCCCCATCCCTATCTCACACTGGTACACTGGTAGTGGTAGAAGTTACTGGCCTTTTGTATTCTGATGTTAATCTTCTTTTTATTAATCTTTCCACTTGTCATTACTTCACTTCGCTTCACTTCTTAGATAGCTTAAACTATCCACCACTTTCAGGATTTCTCCTCCAGTGTTTATCATTCTATGCTTGATAATTCCCTGTGTCCCCTTCTCCTGGCATAGTTACCACCTCATCATCATCATCATCATTATCCATCGCTGTTTTCTGCTTCTTGTAGGGTCAGCTTGGGTTAAGCAACAAAAAATTTCCACTTCTTTCTATCCTCCCACAATCGAATTACGTGCAAATCTTCCCAACTCTCTCCTCTTGTCTCCAAGTCTCTTGCTATGGTGTGCTTTCATCTCCTCCTTGGCCTACCCCGTCTTCTTCTTCCTTCTTCAATCCTTCTTTCATACATTTTCTTGGGCATCCTATTTCCCCCATTTGTTTCATATGTCCATACCATCTTGGACCGTGTCCTTCCTATCCTGTCACTGAACTTCTCCTCACACACCTAGCATTTCTCTAATGTCCGTTTTCTTATTCTATCCCTTCTCGTCTTGGCCCACTGTGCTCCTCAGGAATCTCATCTCTGCCGCCTGCATCTGACCCTCCTCTATCTCCCATTTCCCAGGTTTCTGCTGCATACGTAAGAATCGGTCCCTATGATTATGAAATAGGTTTTATAGTGTTAACACTCCGACTCGCATCCTTTCTCGTGGTTTAGAGGTTTTTTTTCTCCCTGAAACTAATGGCGACCTCTAGGACGTCGTCGGGGAACTTTCCCCTTCCCTTTGACTACCTCCCCGACGGCGACGACAATGACAACACGGACGGATGATGACAGACGGAGACGACCACGACGTTAGGGGAACCCCTGCCCTCCCCATACGCTTGTGGCTGGTTCTAACCAGCACAGGCCTGTCCACCCAACCCCTTGTCCCCCGCGTCACCCCTTACGTCCCTCCCTTCGTTTCGATTAGCCAAGTTGCACAAACCAATAATACTGAATAGGTATTTCCCCATCCCTATCTCACACTGGTACACTGGTAGTGGTAGAAGTTACTGGCCTTTTGTATTCTGATGTTAATCTTCTTTTTATTAATCTTTCCACTTGTCATTACTTCACTTCTTAGATAGCTTAAACTATCCACCACTTTCAGGATTTCTCCTCCAATGTTTATCATTCTATGCTTGATAATTCCCTGTGTCCCCTTCTCCTGGCATAGTTACCACCTCACTCTTTGCCACGCTTATTTTATATATTATTACTTATTATATATATTGGTGTATATTAATGAATTTAGATTGTCTATGTTATTATGGTATATTGTATTATATGGTGTATTATTATTTTTATTAGATTAATTTTTATCTAGCCCTAGTGTTGTGCAAAAAATTCTAATATCAAAATCACATGTAATTACAACTAGGGTACTCAATCCTTAACTTGGCACTTACTAGCCAGAATTTTGCACAAAGCATTGCTCAAATACTAATATGATATGATTGCCAAACGGTTCGTGCCAGGTGGCTTGAGTAAACGCTGTATCATTGCACTAATCAATTACACACATAACAAAAACTTGTAAAAATACAACCAAAACTTACACACTCAAAAGAAATGAGATCTAAAAGAAGGGCCAAGCTCACCTACCCTTCCACATTTGCACATTCTTAATTCATAAACGTACAGTGTCACGTCACAACATCCTAGAAAAGCTTGGCAAAATAGAATTTGCAACTAGTATTAATTTAAACATAATAGTTCATCCAAATTCTTTTTTCTAAATAATTTAAACGTAATGGTCATGCAAATTCTATTTTGCTAAGCTTTTCAAGGATGTTGTTACGAGACACTGTACGTTTATGAATTAAGAATGCGCAAATGTGGAAAGGTAGATGAGCTTGGCCCTTTTTTAGATCTCATTTCTTTTGAGTGTGTAAGGTTTGGCTGTAGGTTTACAAGTTTTTGTTATGTGTGGGATCTCATTACTTTTTAAAGTTCCATTGCAAAATTATTTGTTAAAATATAATAATTTTATCAAAGTTGATTTGATTGCTATGAAATTAACAATAAACAATAGAATGTAAAATATCTAGTGTCCCAAAGACATGTTTTTTTGTAAACAATGTGGGCGACCATTGTCAAGTAACTATAGTTGATTGTATGCCTGTATAAGGCTAATATTAAAACCTTTATTTGGAAGCCTTTTAGCAAAATTTTTCGACTTTTTCTTTTAAAAAGAACTAAATCACTATTACCTTAATGTCCATGTAAAATATGAATGTTCTAGCCCCAACCGTTTGGTCACAATCGCTGGGCAATTGAAACTGACGAATTAGACAGTATAGGTCAGTGTAGTCAGTGAGAAAATTTCAAGCCATTTTTTCACCAAGAAGGAATGCTCGTACCCCAACCAAATTTGGTACGTGTTGTCAGGTACTTAAATCTACTTGATTTTGATAGTTTTTTAAGTTCAAATCATGTTTCATGACGGCTGGGTGACACCTCGAAATCACCCCAACTCTGCTTGCTGCATAAGGTGCTTGAGTGTGTAGCGCACTACGGCTTGGCTGAGGCGCCCTAACGGTCACCTAGATGTGTTTGCCATCATGTTTAGCAATTATTCGAGAAGGAAGATTCGCTACGCCACTGTCGTGGCTTTGGATAAGGGAATCCACTGAGAAGTTTTTAAGTTGACTGTTCTTGGCTGGAACCCGAGAATCACCCCGATGGTGACTCGAGTAAGGTGCCTTGAGTGTGAAGCGAGACACGTGGATGAGGGGAATCACAGAAGTGAAGGTGACCTTGGCTGGAACGAGACACGTGTTATCTCTCTGATATCTGATAATCTAGAGCTTTGTTCGCCTGTCCACCACTAGTGCTACACTGTTTTACACGTGCACTGAGCAGTGTACGGCGGAAGTACTTCTTTTTAAAGGAAACAGTATGTCAGTGTAGCACGAGTGTTGCCCACAAAAAACACACTCAACACTTTTAGTGTAGTTTCCTCCTACACGACCAAAATAGCCAGTGTAATCTAGTGTAGCACTGGCAGCACTAGTGCTACACTGAAGGTACAGAAAAACGACCACATACTAACTACACTGACTTACACTGACACAAAAAAACAGCCATTCGTCTACACTGACTTACACTAGTGTAAAGTGTTGGACAGGCGAACAAAGCTTAGGTCTAGGATAACTGAGTGCATGCGTGTTTGTAGTCTTGTAGGGGTGGGGAAGAGGGGGGAGAGGCGATTACACAACAACTCGCTGCGCTGAACCTATGTGGCTCATTGGTCTTGTGGTTAGCATCTCTGCTTCCAATGCTGAAGGTCCATGGTTCGAATCCCGCTATAGGCAGACTTTGAAACGAGGCATTTAAATTCAAAGTTGTTCTGAATCGCCCTTGTTGATTCTGGCGTTGGTTCGCGGGTATTCGCACTGTCCATATCACTGATTGCTATATTTCCTATTAAAAAATATCGATCTTTAGTTGGTTATCGCTCACTCGTCGATTGTGTCGGGGCCTACGGGGTTGGCTTGGTCGCTTTGGTTAAATGCCCCCCACTGAAAATCAGTTATATGCCTTAAGGGGACTCTAAATACGAATTTATTTATTTATTTACGATCCTAAATCAATTTCTAATAG
>JAMZAV010009741.1:0-25602 GCA_024449915.1 Sweltsa coloradensis
CCCAAATCATCCAATACCGCATATTATCCCCTCGAAGGCCATCCACTGGACGTGACTTTACTGCGACCTCAGCTGCAACTGTGATCTTACAATGCGCCACCCAGCTGCGTCTTAACCACAAAACGCCGGGCTCAGGAATGTGAGACAAATAGTAATGCCGATATTTTCATGAAAATTTGATTCATTTTTTTAGTCAAATTTTTAACTTTTTTGGCCTAAGAATTGCTAGTAAAGCAAAAATTATACGGTAAGGTAAACTTTGAGACCAAATTTTCTTAGACATTTAGTGACGTGTTGGACTAGCTTAGAGGTACTAGAAGAATGCTAGATAGCCTAGAATGTAAAAATAAATTTGAATGACTGTTAGCATCCTAGTCTTATTATACAGGCTCATAATGTAAATATAGCCTTTGAATGTTAGACATAAGCACTGCCATAGCAAAAGACAAGTATAATTTAATTTTTGACATATTAGGCCTTTATGGTAATAGCAGGGCAGGTCCACAAATGTGTACAACCTAATGCTCACATTTTTTTTTAAATAGCCCAGCAAAGTCACATTATTGCAGTTCGAGCTAGGTCAAGGGAAGCCGTTCACCTAGGAGGAGCGTGGCCTAGCTACTCCAGATTACCCTCTTCTCATTCTCAGTACCTACAGATGCACTAGGCCTGTTCAAAATTTAAACACCGCAGCAAACAATAACGCAAACACAGAGTTACGCTAGTAGTCTGCGGATCCTGAATTGATGCTATCGTCGATAGTTTGCGATACGGTATTGAAGTCCACTACGTGACTTACTTTACTTCTGCGAAGTCCATAGCTGTCAAACTGTGATAGTTTACATGCGACACTACAGCCTGCGCTCTTTGAACCCACAAAAACGCCGGGCTCGGATATGGTGAGACAAGAGTAGTAATGCCGATGGAATTTTCAGAATTTGGTTCATTTTTTTAGTCAAATTTTTTCTATACTTTGTTTAGGCCTAAGTCAAGTTGCTAGTAAAGCAAAAATATTATACCGGTACAGGCAACTTGAGACCAATTTGCTTCCTAGACATTTAGCTAGCTACGGTGCTTGACAGGCTTAGAGGTACTAGAGAAATAGCCTAGATAGGCCTAGAATGAATTAAAATAAATTTGAACTTGAACTTTGTTAGCATCCCTAGGTCTTAATTATACAGGCTTCATGGAAATGTAGTAATAGGTAGCCTTTGAAATGTGTAGACATAGAGCACTGCCATAGAGAAAATGACACGGTATAATTTAATTTTGACATATTTTGTAGGCCTTTAATGGTACCATAGGCAGGGGTCCAAATGTGGTACAAACTAATAGCCACATTTTTTAAAATAGCCCGCCAAAGTCACATGTTCACTTGCATCGAGCCTAGGGTCAAGGAAGCTCGTTCACGCTAGAGGAAGCGTAGGCCTATTCTAAATAACGGTGAAATATGCAGCTAAAGCCTAAAAAAGACTAATTTTATAATGCACAAGGTGAGTTCTCACTTTACTTTTACTGGTTGTGGTTTCGGGCAATTTCTAGAGCAAAATATACATTTTTATTATTTTTTTACGATTTTATGTACTTAACTAGATAGCCGACATAGGCCTACTACGCATTGTATACGTTGAGCTACAGAAGAAGACTCCAATTACCCTCTTCCATTATTTTTAAGTACCGTAAACAATAACTACGAGGGTGCGAGTCTCGAACTGCATGACCATTGACCACACAGGCTCGCCAGCCAAACTCGTCTATTTCCCGCTTACTGCCAAATTTTTTTTTGTAAGGCTTTTTTTCATTTTTTCCTGATTGATCAGGTGTGCAATTGTCACACCTTGCACACCCTAAAAACCGCCACTGGCCATAGTAGGCATAGACCAATACTGATTAGGCCTACTCTATCACTATCAGTCACCCCAACATGCACGCATGTCACTTGTGCCATGTGTTGGCTGTTGGCCTATATTTAATTAATAATAAACTGCAACTTAAATAAGTTCATAAAGGTCTATCTATTGGCCTACTGTAGGCGTATTGATAAATAACAAAAATAAAACATTGAAAATTTTCAATTCAACGTCCCATCACTACTCACTAGGCCTATCGAGCGACAGCTGAATGAAAAACTTTTTGTAGACGTCAGTCTGTTAAGTTTTTTTTTGCAAGAATGTTACCTACTGAGCGAGCTCTCATTGGGCCTTTATATTTTAACAATGTTGCCAACTGGAAAGCAATTGTTGATGTTACAAATGTTTGTATTTATTTGTTTTAATTCAAATGAATGTGTAGGGCCTATAGGCCCTAGCGTAATAAAATAGCTTTTAGAATAATAATTTTTGCATGGAAGATTATTGAGCGAGCGTCTCCATTTGACTCTTATGGCTCGAATGTGTGTTTTTTTCTCTTCTGTTACTGCTTCGGTACAGGTCGCACCGTTTCTCTGATCGACCTGAAATTTTGCATACATGTACATACCACCTATGCGGGTTGCTGTATAGTTTTTGAACAAAATCCGATCGTTGGTTATAAAAAATAAAAAAAATGTTCCGATCGTTATGAAATTTTGCAGGGTCAATAAGTACAACATTCTCTCCATTTTAAAAATTTTCAGCTAAATCGGTCAAGACCTTAAAGACTTATTGGTAGGCTATGTAATATTATGGGAATGGTTAATATTTAATACAATCCAGAAATTAAAAAATCCACCTACGGGAGTGTTTCCCGTCTATCCAAATCGAGAAATTATGGGAATTGTCGTACTCGGGTCGTGTTGCACGTACCGGTGCTCGCTCAACAACGCGACGGGACTTTAGCGTTTTCCTAGTTAAGCATCAGTTTATTTAGATAAAAAGAAAGCTTTCAATTATGGCATATTTTTTTGTGTGGTCCACATGCGAAATGGCCGCCGAGAAGTGTCAAAAGGTCATTCAAAGTTGTGTGAATTCAACTCTACATTGACTACAGACGTAACAGAGTGGAGACAATACCTATACAAATTCATGCTCGGTTTGAATCCGTACTGACAGGCCTTAACAGGAGACAGGACGAGTGCAATTACCTCAGGTATGTCATTGAACTATTTGAATAGGCCTACACCATTGAACAGAAAAATGTATTCAACCCGTAGTCCTAAAAAGCTGTAAAAATATGATAGGGAGAAATGTGAAGCCAACTGAAAAATAACTAGCTTAAAACTGGCAACATGATGATGACAATGTTGCACCTCTTAGCCTTGATGGATTGCTATTGATTCTTGAAACAGGTGTTTCATTCATAATAAGATACCGGTAGGCTACCATTTAAGTGAAACTAAGAAACCGAGTTCAGATTATTGGGCACAAATAGGCTGATCCCCAGGCCTTCATTACCACCTATACGTAGTCTAGGCTACATCATGTAACGAAGGGCCTTTAATGCATGGAATTTAAATAAATTTGAGTGTGATGAACTGATGAGTGATGAATCAATATAATTCTCATATCTCATATGCTGCACGCAAATGTTTGGCTGTTGCACAAGAGCACAACCTAACATCCCTTATTCTCCCCTCTAATGACTCCCCATTGCAGTGACACTGTCATACACCCTCTCTACATTCCCCTTATCATCCTCCTCCCACTGCCTAACCTTCCCAGTAACCCTTCTTGCCGCCCTACGTTGAACCTTCTCCAATCCAAAACATCCCCCAGCCTATACGGATCCCTGCCGCCGCCCCATACACCTTGTAGTCTTTTAAGTCCAATCTTTAACTCCCCGGCTGGCCCCTCTTCGATTCATCAACGAATCCCAGAGCCCTATTCCCCTTCCTAACAACGCACCTAATCCCCCAACCCAAATCCTCTGCCAAATCAATGTGAATATTTTGTAAATAGCCTACATATTGTTCAAAAGATGTGGGGTAAGCATTTTAAAAATGACAATGGATTTCTTGTATGAGGTAGGCTATCCTCGTCGACTGCACACTGAAGGCCTACTCAGTTTAAGTGTTCAACTTGTGATAGTAACTAGAATACGAACGTGGAAGAGAATTGAGATTAAACGAGTACGGCTACTATTTTCTTTTATAGGCTTAGTGATTGACAAAAAAGTGGCAGTGCTAGACCGCGCAAAGGTGATTTAACCATTCGGCATGACCATATTTTGGAAGTTGTGTTCCTCAACGCTGTAGGCCCTACCTGGCAAAAACATACCCAATTTAACACATGTAGACTTAAGTTATTATCAACAGAGCACTCCTCACATTAAAAAATAAATAAAACAGGCAAGCACATGTAGGCCAAGGCCTAATGGCAAATTTGCATGTAGGCTTTGCATGCAAAGTTTTTCACAGGTCGCGTCACCGTAGTACCGGTCCCTAGATGCTATGAATCATCAACATAGTAGGCCGTGACTAATGAATAACTCACCAGTCACCACCCATAGTTTTTGGGCTAGGCAGTATGGATCATCAGACTGGGCTTGTACAAAGATTGTTATGAGTGTGAGAAAGTGGCAGTGCAAAGCCCAATTGTAATTGATAGCCCTAAATATTAGTCCAGAAAATATAAAAATTGAATCACCACCAAATCCCAAATTTGAAACTGTGGCCTAATTCAACAGAAATGCCTTGTTCTGAAACACTGTAAATTAACCAATAAAAACACAGGAAATGATAAATTTCAGCTTAAAAAATTAGTGAGATTTTTACAGTTTAGTAGGCCAATGCAACTTGAACCGCAAGGCAAAGCAGCTCGTACTATGGCCGTAAATCTCTACCAAAGATCGACAAAACTGATAAAGGCCCTAGGCCTACCTAACACAAGATTTTGTTGTTTGTGATAGAATGCCTATCGGCTAGGTTAGTGTTTGTGGTTTGGGAAAGAAGAAAGGAGACCAACAGCTTACCTTAAATGAGATGGGCAGCTGCGTGAAACTGGCTGGTTAACATAAATATTTACAAGATACACAATGTCGTACGTTTCGGCCAACGCGGCCTTGGTCACCGACCGTTAGAGAAGAACTAAATTTAAAAATATTTACAATATATTACAAGGCGCTGTTGGGGGTGAGGGTGGGTGAAGGTGGCGGTGCAACATGTGGGAGGAGTCAGGTGGTCTAAGAGGGAGGGCCTAGGCCTATCTTAGATTGAGGTTAGGTTTTTTTGCGCGAGCTGGTGACTATTTGGTGCGCTAATTCCCATTGCCTTAAGTGTTCCTCGTTGCAGGATGGGGGTAATGACTTAACAACCCTCGTTGTGTAGCAGTCATTGAAGTCCCTGTTGTGGGTTCCTGCATGTTGTGCCACCGGTTTTAGTTCAAGTTTCCTGACAGTGTCCTGCCTATGCCCGTTCATCCTGGTGCTCAGGGAATTGGTGGTTAGGCCTATGTACTCGGCTGGGCATAGCTGGCACTGTAGTTGGTAGATCAGGTTGGTTGTGGTGCAGTTGTTGTGTTGCCTTATGGGGTATGTTATTCCAGTCGCTCGAGCAGTAAATGTTGAAGTGGGGGGGTGAATTTGGCAGGTTTACAACGGGGTCTCTTGCAAGGGTGAGAACGTTGGGGTTGGGGGAGCTTGTCGGTCTTCCTGACGGGGGTGTGCCTAACGATGTGGTCACTGATGTTGGGTGGCCGTCGGAGCAAAGTATTGCCACCGCATTGCGAATGCCTTTGTTGCCCGGGGATACCCTCGCCATAAGGTCCTAGATCGGATTCACCGTCCCAGTGTACAGCGTACTCCGCCCAGCAACGAAATCATCCCGCTTGTCACCAAGTGGCACCCAGGCCTACAGGTACTCAACGGGATCTTAAAACGAGGAGCACATATTCTTCAAGCATCGGCCCTCACCAACGACTTGGCCCTGAACATGCCTCGCGTGTACTTCCGACGGCCACCCAACATCAGTGACCACATCGTTAGGCACACCCCCGTCAGGAAGACCGACAAGCTCCCCCAACCCAAGGTTCTCACCCTTGCAAGAGACCCCGTTGTAAAACCTGCCAAATTCACCCCCCCACTTCAACATTTACTGCTCGAGCGACTGGAATAACATACCCCATAAGGCAACACAACAACTGCACCACAACCAACCTGATCTACCAACTACAGTGCCAGCTATGCCCAGCCGAGTACGTAGGCCTAACCACCAATTCCCTGAGCACCAGGATGAACGGGCATAGGCAGGACACTGTCAGGAAACTTGAACTAAAACCGGTGGCACAACATGCAGGAACCCACAACAGGGACTTCAATGACTGCTACACAACGAGGGTTGTTAAGTCATTACCCCCATCCTGCAACGAGGAACACTTAAGGCAATGGGAATTAGCGCACCAAATAGTCACCAGCTCGCGCAAAAAACCTAACCTCAATCTAAGATAGGCCTAGGCCCTCCCTCTTAGACCACCTGACTCCTCCCACATGTTGCACCGCCACCTTCACCCACCCTCACCCCCAACAGCGCCTTGTAATATATTGTAAATATTTTTAAATTTAGTTCTTCTCTAACGGTCGGTGACCAAGGCCGCGTTGGCCGAAACGTACGACATTGTGTATCTTGTAAATATTTATGTTAACCAGCCAGTTTCACGCAGCTGCCCATCTCATTTAAGGTAAGCTGTTGGTCTCCTTTCTTCTTTCCCAAACCACTAACACAAGATTTTGGCATCTAGGCCTATAAAATAAAATTCATTAAATTTAATAAAAACATATTCATGGGGCTCTACTAATGGCACATGGAAGTGGTGTTGGAACTCTACTAGTTTGACGGAATTGCAATTTTTTGTTTTTTTACTTTATTTTCTTTGCCAAATCACTGATATTTCAAAGTCAATTAAAAATAAATGCGCGGAAACCAATTAAAAATAATTTTCAGCTTCTGTTTTATAAACAAAAGTAAGTTATAAGTAGCGCGGAGCGACGCGGCCTAGGCCTACCGTGCTGAGATGTTGTACTCACTGCAAGTTACCTTACAAGAACACAAAAAAATCCAAAATAGAATCATCACGTTTTTACTGTTATAATAAAAAAAAACTTCAAAACCTTTAACGTCGCTATTTTAAACGAAAATCCTTTTGTGGTGAAAGTCCTTTATATTTAAAATAGCGACGTTAAAGGTTTTGTAGGTGGAGTATTTTAGCGAAAATGGTTGGTACGCCTAGTAAGTAAAATCAAGACGTAAATACCAAACATGGCGGATCAATGACAGTGAAATGAGCGAGTGTTTGTGTTAAATATGTGTTATTCTATTTAATTGGTATATTTTCAGAGTGATTAGTATAAATAAATCGTTAATAATGAGGTCTTCTTCATTTGTTTCTATTTTGAAGTTGTTTTTTTATTCTTTTTCTTTGGAAAAAACTGTGTTGAAAAGTTGGACCGCACCTACTGAACTAGGCCTACCTATAGTACCAAAACGACCGATTCAAGAAACTAAAAGTGATTAAATAAGTCCAGAAACTACTTTCCGCGGCCCAAAACCAAGAAAATACATAATAATATTCAGTTAGAAAAAGGAAAATCATAAATTTAATGCAAAATAACACTTCCGTCAAATTAAGATTATACCGTGGTGTTTGTAGATTGGTAGGTAGAGAATCAATGCCACAATCTGAAATGAGAACATAACTGGCACATACTTGTGGGGAGCTTGGCCATCTTGTAGTTGCCCTGATCTGAGCCATTTGTGCTGGTCCATAGAATCGCTGTTGCGGCTGAGGGAGGGTTGGCACAAAGTAACCTGCTGAAGCTCCTAGAATACAATTGGACATGATTAGTTACCATCCAGGGTCTAACATGGTAGGCTATGTTGGGTAGGATGTTCAATAAATCAGAAGGCCTAATAGGTAGCTACCAAGTTGCACAGAGGAAAACTTGATATGAATCTAGGTAGTCAAATAGGCCTAAAATAAATCATATATATATAGGCTAGTTATTGTTATTACTAGCATAGAATCAGAGTTATTAGCATAATTGTTGGGATAGGCCTACCTGGTTGGAATATCTGGCCCATTTGTTGCATACGCATGTTGGAAACGCGCTGTATGTATTGAGAAGCCAAGTGGGCTTTACGATCCTCCTTCCGTTGAGCTAAAGCAACATACAATGGCTTGGTACCAACTATACGGCCATTCATTTCTGTCACAGCTTTGGTTGCTTCTTCGGGTGAAGAGAAGCAAACAAAACCAAAGCCTTTGCTACGGCCTTCTTCCAGCATCACCTTTGCACTTGTGATAGTTCCGAATGGAGTAAATTCTTTGCGTAAACGCTCGTCATCAATTGTATCATCCAGATTTTTAACATATAAATTGACTCCTTGATAGCGATTCACCTTTTTTTTTTTTTAAAACCCTGTTAAAATTTAACGTTTAAATTCTTTTTTAAACTTTAAACCTTTTTGGGGGGGCCTACCCACTAAAAAGGGTTTTCCCTTAAAACAACTCTTTGCCATTCAAATCTTCAACAGCTTTTTCTGCATCCTCTGGACCCTTCAAAGGCAACAAACCCAAAAAACCTGGGGACTTGCCATCTCTTTGCTAAATCACCTTTTTGCTCGTAATAGGACCGTATTTTTAAAACCTTTTCCCTTTAAAAAGTTCATCACTAAAGTTTCACCAAATTTTTAAAAATTTTAGTTGGTGTTAGTTTGGGCCCTTCTCACCAAGTTCCTTTCACGCTCCTTACGGGGGACAAACTTGCCCCCAATACTTTTTTTTCCCGTTTAAAACCCATTCCGTTTAACTTTTTCAATAGTTTGGTAGCAGCTTTTTTCGGTTTCAAAATGTAAAAATTCCATACCCTTTGGAGGCCCTTTTTTCATTTTGGGGAAACCCTTCCCAACTCAAATATTTCCAAACCCGAAAACGGTCATACATAGCTTTATTATAATATTTTTTTATCAGATTTTTTTTATGAACATTTTCCCAACTCCGACTTAGGGAAAGGGAAGGGTCTCTTTGGGGACCACATTATACGGATTGGCGTCCTTTAAACGTATCGAAATTCTGGTATCCAAGGAAACGCTCGGCATTTTCTGGCTGTTAAAAATTTCATAAGCGTAGCCAAGAGAACGACGAGTTATCAAAATCCGACAAACTGGGGATAGAAAATACGGGGCCCGGCCGTGGAAAATTTTTTAAAAAAGCATGGCCTCTGTAATTCATGATGTAGACTCCGCCCTACAGAGATCCCATGGGATGGTTCTTTCCTCCTGGATTCATTCTACCCGCTTGATAGTTTTTTTTTATTCAAGTAATTTAAAGTAAAAACCTATAGGTTCAGTTGGGGCTTTAGGATTTTAAAAAAATTGAGCATAAAATAGAGGCCCTGACGCACAAGCTATGAAGATGGCTGTCTTGCAACTCGTAAGCCAAACTTGGTAAAAAAACACTTTTAAAGCCCAATGCCCCACGAAATTTTAACTTAATTACTCTATTTTTTTTTAAACGTTTTTCGATTTTTTTGTTTTTATTCTTTTTTTGGTTTTTTTTTGTTTTTTTATACCTATTTCCACGAAATTCTGAGGGGTTGTGGTATCTTAAAGACCCCACCCCACACTGTTAACACAAACCCAAGGGCTAAGTCCCGAAGACAAACGTGCCCCAAGATGGGGGAAGTGGAATTAGGGAAAAACGGGGTTTTTCCCATTTTTCATTTTTCCCACCCAACACTAGCGCATTCTCAAAACGGATTTTTTCTTGTGGTTGTTGTTGTAAAAAACCGTTTTTTTTTTAAATGAAAATATCTTTTCAATGTGGATTCTATTATTTTAAAAAAAAAACAACTTTTATTGTTTCTATTATTTCAAAAAGAAAAAATCATGAAATAATATGGGGAAACCATGGTCCAAAAAAAATAACATCTATGTAAAAATGTTAGCTTCTTTTTTATATTTCCCTCCGTGTACCAACCCCTTTGTACCAACCCCATGCCATTAGTGCTAAATTTTTCACCAACGTTGAAAATTTTTAAACCCATTTTTAAAAGTCTTTCCCGTTGTAATTTTTGGTATGGATTTAATCATTACAATTAGGGTATCTACGAAAAAAAATTTGAGGGGTTTCCTATCAAAAAAAGGGGTTATCTTATAAATGTTACAATTGTTTTTGTTTTGTCTTTTGGTCTTTCCGAATTTTTACCATTTTCC
The DNA here is from genome assembly GCA_024449915.1 of Sweltsa coloradensis. Lineage (NCBI taxonomy): Eukaryota > Metazoa > Arthropoda > Insecta > Plecoptera > Chloroperlidae > Sweltsa > Sweltsa coloradensis. Next base: position 10,124 of record JAMZAV010009741.1, read on the forward strand.
CCTGCTCCCAAAACGTCGACAAACCTTTAGCAAATTAAATTAAAATTTTACAAATTGCCCCCGGGTTTTTTCGGGGTTCATTTGCGCACTAAAAAAAATTAAAATTTTTTTTAAACTTAAGCCTTGTAGACTACGACATTTCATTTTTTTACAGTTAGTTTAAAAGAGCACTTGAAATTTCTTTTTTTTCATTTTTTCCCCCCCGGGAAAGGGTGCTCTACTGTTTGCCGGTGGGGCGCTACGTGTGGCCAAAAAAAAAGTAACCATTGGGAATTCTGTTTTTTTGTTTTTTTAGGAAGGCCCAAAATTTTTTCCCGCATACTGCCCCAGGCCTACTTGTAATCAAGGTATTTTACCTTAATATTATAGAGCCTATCCATATTATAGCCTAGTTATTATTTCTAGTATCTTTTGGGTGTGGCCTAGGCCCTTATCGTATGCTAGGGGCTAGGCCTAGGCCCCAGACCTAGGGGGGGCTTTTGGGGCCCAGGCCCCAGGCCTAGGGCCTAGCACTATAGGGTTTTGGGGCCCCCACCAAATTTTTCGTTTAAACCGTTTAGGGCCCCCCAAAAAAAAAAACAGCTCACCGAAAAATAATAATTTTTGCCTTTTGGGCCCACTACCTATCCCCTTTTTTAGGCCCAGGCTAGCCCTATACAGGAAAAAAAGGGGCAATAAATACTTCTGGTAGGGCTAGGCAGCTACTTCTAAGGGCCCATACCTTTGGGGGGGGCCAAATTTTTAAAAGGGTGGATATTCTTACGGCATGCCGTAAAATTACTACACACTTTCTTACGGGATGGAGCGAAATTTTTTGTTTTGGGAGCCCAGTTTTTGATAGGGGAAAAGGGGTAAAAAGGGCTTTGCCTATTTATATTTTTAAAATAGCGACGTTAAAAGGGTTTTTTAGGGACCTACTTTTGATTTTTGTTTAGGGAGGCCTACCCTTTTGATTTAAAATACGGCGTTTTAAAATTTTTGGGAGGGGGGCCTACTTTAGATTTAAAATAGCAACCCTAAGGTTTTGTTAAAAGGGACTTTAGATTTTAAAGGGCCCATGCACAATTGCCCCGGGAACGAGAAAGGGAAAAGAGAACAGAACGGGAAGACCTAACGATAAGGGCTTCGATGACAACGCCCTGAAAACAAGCCGACGGGAAACAATCAAATAATAAGTGTGTTGATTATATTTTGTTATTTTGGGTTTTTCCGCGCATTTTTTATTTAATTTTTTCGCATATTACTCGCCTATAAAACCCCAAACCCTTATAAATAGTTTTTTGGACGTGCACCTCTTATTCCCCTTTTGGGTTTCCCGGGAACGGACGGACCCGGGGAAAGTTTTGGGAAAATTAAAACTTGGGGATGTTTCCCCTTTTTCTTGGGCCCGGAAAAAACGGGAACGACCGGCAAAAGAGAAGCTTTAAATTTTTCATCGTGTCGTAATTAACAGGGGATTTAACTTTCTTCCCGTTCTCCCTTGTCGTTCTCGTTTTCGTTCCCGGGGAAATTTGGGCCCGGCCTTTAAATAGCGACGTAAAGGTTTTGTGTAGGCCCCACTTTTGATTTAAAATAGCGACGTTTTTGCCCAGCCTAGGGCCCGCCCAGACATGGGGCCTGCACAGATACTAAGTAAAACTAAGGCATGAACCCTAAGAAAAACTATACCTATTCTTCCCGGGGCGCCTTTTTTGATAGTCACGTGAAAAGACGCCAAAGAAAAAACCCTACCCCTAAGAATGGAAATAAAAAAATGTTTAACGTCGCCCATTTTTAAAACTAAAAATTTTTTTTTATCTAAAATTTCCTACAAAACCTTTAAAAGTCGCTTTTTAATCTAAAGTATTTTAAAAACTAAAATTTTCCCACAAAAAAACCCTTTTAAAGTCGCTAATTTTAAAACCAAAGTGGCCTGCCCTACCTACTGATCAAAAAATTGGGGATAAAACCCAAAAAAAAATTCGCTCCATGCCGTAAAAATAGTTTTGGGGGTAAAATTTTTACGGCATGGGCCCTAAGAAACCCTCCGTTTTAAATTTTTACAAGCTTAAAGTCCGCCATCCCGGGGGACGTAAAAAGGACGTGGAAAGGAAAAAATTTCGGGTTTCGCTCTTATCGTTGTACCTAACTACTGCGCGGCGCACTGTACCAGCGAAAAGTTCGGGTAACCTAGCGAAAATAGTTGTTTAATATAAATTTGGACCCCCCCGGGAAAAGAAAGGGCCTACTTTTTATGTTCTTCACTGTCAATAGGGCCTAGGGTAGGGGATTTTTTGGCTAGGAGCCTAGGCTAAGGCCCAGCTATCACAGTAGGCCCCTAGCTAGAGGATAGGTTAAAGGCCAATGCACAATTTTGTCCGGTAACGATAACGTTAAGTTGTTAAATAACGGGAAGACGGTAACGTTAAGGTCTTCGATGCACAATAGCCCGTGAAGCGGACGGTAAGAAATAAAATGTAGGCCTAAGGTTGGTTAACATGTATTTGTTGTTATCAATTTGTTGCACATATTTGGAACACCTGGTAAATAACATACACCACAGCCTTTCTAAAATACCTAGACCAGCTGATACATTTATTATACGCAGAGGATATTCTTACGGCATACCGTAAGAATTACTAGAAATTATTCTTACGGCATGTGTTTTTTATTGGTTGTCTCGCCTCGCAACTGCCGACGCGGCCTAAGCTGGAGACGCCTACTAGAGGGCGGGGCTATAATTTGACAAAACAATTTACAAAAAAAACTTCAAAACCTTTAACGTTTCTAATTTAAGGATAATTGCCTTTCAACCGGAATCTACTCTAACCGAGGCCATTGATTAAAGAAGGCTATCCTTCTTTAATCAATGCCGAGGCCAAATAGTTTCGCCAAAAATAGAATTGTTAGGGCTTATCTACTCTAACCTAAGCAAAGTACTTACGGCAGACCGTAAGCTAATGTATTTGCCATTTGGGGCCTAAAATTATTTAATATTTCATAATATGAAACCTACAAAACCTTTAACGTTACTAATTTAAGGATGATTATTGGCTTTCAACATGACTCTATACTCTAACCAAGGCCAAGTGACTTTCAACCAGACTCTACTCTAGCCGAGGCCAAGTGACTTGGTAGATTTTTTATTTTATTGAAAGAAACCTAGGCCTACAAAACCTTTAACGTTTCTGATTTAAATATAAAGGACTTTCAACAGAAAAGGGGTTTTGCAATAAAAAAAATAAAATAAAAAATAACAATGATTTGAACCAGTGACCTCTCGCACAGAACTCGAACGCACTACCATTCTGCCACACGGCACTGTGGTTATTATGCGCATATAGTCGCCTATAGCAAATAGGCCTAGTTAGCCCTGCCGTAAGAATAATTTATAGTAATTCTTACGGCATGCCGTAAGAATATCCACTCCGTTTATTATACACTTTTAACAGGCAGTGGACATCTTCATTTTGATTGGTTCCGGTAAGGTATTGGACGAGAACGTTACGGAAAGTTAAAACTTGTGATGTTAAAAAAATATATATATTTATATATATAAATAAATAAATAAATACATTTTATTTAGAGTCTACCCACTCAGTTATACCTATAGGCCCTAACTGATTTTCAGTGGGGGACTTTAAATCAAAGCGACCAAGCCAACCCTGTAGGCCCCGACGTAATCGACGAGTGAGCGATAACCAACCAAAGATCGATATTTTTCCCGTTGTCGTTGCCGGGATACGGGAACGACCAGCAACTGGAAGCTTCATTGTGCATTGTGTCGTAAGTTAACGTGTGATTCAACTTTCTTCCCGTTATCGTTACCGGGCAATTGTGCATATCGGCCTTTAGGCCCAGTTCCCTCAACCATACTTTAGTCATTAAGAAATTGTTTTAGTTATCGGTATAAGAAATCCGATATCCTGATAGGTTAGTAATGTTGGTACTTATTGTTGTTGTTGTATTTGATCCTACTAAATTGTCCAATTGGTCGGTGGTAGGTTTCTTTTTTTCTTACTTATCCTCATTCATTTCAGTTCAGTTTTATTAGCATCCATGTAGGTTATATTGTAACATTGGGTTTGTCAATAAATTTGGTTTAGGCCTAGGCCTACTATAAACTAACTATAGGCCTTCTAGTCTGTTAGGCCTACATAAATGAGCATTAACTACTCCGGCCTAACTATACTATAATTATTGAGCGAGCGTAGCGAGCGTCTCCACTTGACTCTAATGGCTCGAATGTCTGTTTTTTTTGTTGTTTTTTTGTTTGTTTTTTTCTGTTACTGCTTCGGTACAGGTCGCACCGTTTCTCTGATCGACCTGAAATTTTGCACACTTGTACATACCACCTATGCGGGTTGCTGTATAGTTTTGTGGCAAAATCGTTCAAAAAGTTACAAAGTTACATTAAAGTTAATCGAAAGTTTTTTTTTCAAACTAAACGGCGACAAAATCTGAGGTGGCCAAATCATTTAGAATGTCCGTCCGGTCACGAATATGTTAATTTTATTTTGATCCGATAAGTAGTGTAGGTAGATGGAAATTATATAACAAAGTACCGTTACCATGGCAACGGAAAGTCGCGCAGCTTTTTTGGCTCATGATAGCGGTCGAACGGAGGCTCGGATCGAGTTGAAATTTTGACCATCCGCAAGCTTCGTTCCCGATTGAATGCCATTAGTTTTGTGGCAAAATCGTTGAAAAAGTTATAAAGTTACATTAAAGTTAATCTAAAGGGTTTTTTTTAAACTGAACGGCGACAAAATCTGAGGTAGCCAAATCATTTAGAATGTCCGTCCGGTCACGAATATGTTAATTTTATTTTGATCCGATAGACGACATTCAGATCTGGTGCGACGAAAATGGCATGTCGCTCAACGCCCTCAAGTGCAAGATGATGGACATTACGCGCGCTCGCACCCCACTTTACTTCATGTACACCATCGATGGTGTCCCACTCGAGTACGTCGACAAGCAGCGCCTCCTCGGCGTTCACATCACAAGCGACCTCCGATGGAACGTGCACACCGACATCGTGCGCACCAAGGCGTTGCAGGTGCTGGGTTTCGCGGCCCGCAACCTGCACGGCTGCACGCCCCGCGTCAAGAGGATGGCCTACCTGTCGCTAGTCAAGCCCTCCATGACTTTCGGCCTTCCCGCCTGGCACCCAACTACCATCGAGAACACTACAAAGCTTGAGAGGGTGCAGAGAAGGGCGCTGCATTTCATACATGGCCGTAACCTCCCCCCACCCTGTGACCAGATGCAGGTTATGCCAATGACCATGCACCTGCAGTACACCGATCTGGTGTTTTTTAAAAGATGCCTCAGTGGCGCCACTGATTTTGACGTGTGCGCGCGCATCATCCAGGGCCGCGTGTTGAGAGGCGACGATAATAGGCACCCCCGCCTCCAACCCCCTCCGGCCAAAGGACTGCTCGGCCGACGTGCTTTTTCTTTCCGGGTAGTTAACCAATGGAACGACCTGCCGCCCGCCCTCAAAGACTGCTCAGTGAGTCATTTCCCTTCCCTGTGCAGGGAGCACTTATGGGAGAACCAACTGCATGTGCTAAATTAGTTAGTTTCACGTGCTTCATCAAGGCTCTTCGCGGCACAAGATTTCCACAGATTTTGAGTGTTTTAGCAAGATATTTGCTAGCGTCGACGCCGTTTCTTGTTGCAATTTTAACAAACAAGAATAAACAAAATAATAATAATAATAAAATAAGTAGTGTAGATAGAAATTACATTTTAACAAAAGTATCGTTACCATGGCAACGAAAAGTCGCACGAGAATTCTGGTCACTATGCACTTCCACCTAGAAGTAATCAAGGGTTAAAATAGTTTTCCCAAAGAAATGATGTCAAGGTCCTCTAGATGGCGGTGGATTTTATCCATTCTCTCCTATTTTTCAAATTTTCAGCTAAATCGGTCAAGACCTTAAAGACTTTTTGGTATGTAACATTATGGGAATGTCGTACTCGGGTCGTGTTGCACGTACCGGTGCTCGCTCAACAACGCGACGGGACTTTAGCGTTTTCTTAGTATAAACATGGGGCCTACATATTTACAAATGCTTTTCTACAGCAAGGATGTCGAATTGATAAACAGTAATATATTTTGCTATCTCTACCAGGTAAACATGTCATCTCTTTCATTGTTGATATAGGCCTATTCATTTATCATGTAGAAACAGTTTTCTATCAGGTATGTTTTTATTGATATTATCTGTTTGTCTGTATTTGTTAAGTTTTTTTATGTTAGGGGGTAGGCCCTACCCTAGTCTATTAAATAAGGTTATCCCCATAGTTTATTATTGATGTCTGTCCCTTTTTTGTGTTGTATTTGGCTGGGATGAAGATATGCTTTTTCTGTTGTGTGTTGTGCGCGTGAACTTGTTTGTTTGATGTGAAATCCTGTCTGCTTTTAATAGTTTGTTTTAAATTTCTAAGATGTATAGACTTTGCATAGCATTGTTGGGTCAGTTCTTTTTTTAAATGAACTTTTCAAAAGTTCAGTTCACAGCTCAAATAATGAACTTTTAAAAAGTTCAAGTTCTCTTAAAACCTTAAATTTTGAAAAGTTCAAGTTTGTCTAAAATATGAACTAAGTTCTTTCAAAAAGTTCTTTTGTAAAAAAAGTCACAATTTTATTAAAGGCTGGCATAAAATGAAGAAAAACACAAGGAAAAATATTAGGGGTGTTCAAGTACCAAACTACTCGCAAGTTTGAGTCGGACGAAAGTGTTGAGCTGTCTTTGATCGTGTTGATGATTTGTACTACGTACATTCTCGTTGACCAGCTTGTTAGTATTTTAGGCTTCCAAGATTTTTTTCCGAATTAGTTGGCGTGCATCGTTTTAACTTCGTGAATCGTGCGTGACCTTGTCAAAATCAGCTGAACGTGCGTCAACTAAGGCCTACGATAAACAACGATTTGTTAGCCATTGTTTTCAAGCGTCAACGGTGACGAGTCGACGGCTGCTCGACGCACGGAAAGAACTTACAAATGAACTTTCTAAAACTGTAAAGTTTGTTCTTGGAAAGAACTTTTAAAAGATCAAGTTCATTCATTTAAAAAAGAGTAAGTTCACTGAAAAGTTCACAAAAAAAGAACGCGTTCACGAGAACACTTTCTTTTTAAAAGTTCCTTCCCCAACACTGTTGCATAGTCATGATTTGAAGATTTTTAAAAGCTTCTCTACATGATTCCATATTTTTTCATTTTGTCGTTCCCCTTTCATCCTCTCTTTTCATCACTTCCCATTTTCTTATTCTTTTATTATTTAATGCTCATCCTCAATTTCTCATCTTCCTCGCTAGCAGGTTCACCGTTTGGCAGTTGCTTCAGCCTATTTTTGAATGCTTCAACTGCTTTTTCCCCTACTATCCCTTCTGTCAGCCCATTCCATTCCACCACTGTGCTTGCTATGAAGGAGAACTTCCTCTCATACTTCCATGTGTTGTCACCCCTACCTTTTATACAGTGTTGTTAAGTAGTAGGCATACTTGTAACATGTTACTTTTTTGAGAGCAGGACGGTAGCAGATACTTTTGAAAATGTAGCCTAGTAAAGTAGCTAGTAGCAAGCTACTATTAACAGGTAGCGTAAAATCGACGCTACTCTTATTTTGCAATAAGTCCTAATGAAATTAAACCATTACCGTTGCAAAAATCAATCATAATTAGGCGGAGGCCTAATAATATGAACTCGCACATTCTTTTCCCATACTTCTCGCCGGCCAGCTGGAGTTCGACCGAATGCGCACCTTAAAAATAAAAAATAAATTTTATTTAGAGTCTGCCCACTCAGTTATATAACTGATTTTCAGTGGGGGACTTTAAATCAAAGCGACCAAGCAAACCCTGCAGGCCCCGACGCAATCGACGAGTGTGAGCGATAACCAACCAAAGATCGATATTTTTAATAGGAAATATAGCAATCAGTGGTATGGACAGTGCGAACACCCGCGAATCAACGCCAGAATCAACAAGGCCGATTCAGTACAACTCTGAAATTTATTATGTGCTTCGTTGCTAGGACGGCTCCAAAGTCACCGTTTACAAACTCCTAAGACAAGAACTGATTGACTTAAGAGCCTAATGCATAGACAGGTTACAGGGGCGGCTGCAGAGTGTTAGAAATTAAATAACAAGCTCTACAGTTATGATCAAATAATTATGAAAAAATTCAACCATACTCAAAAATAAATTTTGAACACATCGGATTTGTCCATTTTTTTCTTTGGTCGGTTATTGCTTCGGAAAAAAATGATAACTTTGGAACTTGATGATGAACTTTACTGCATTGAAATAAGTAATATCCATTTTTCATGACAGCGCGGTATTAATTTTACTATTCTGAACACTGTGGTGAAATTTGATTTGTTTGAACCAGAACTATGGTCATAATCGTTAAATTACATCAGTAAAAGTTACACAAAACGCTCAGAAGTAGGCCCAAAATGGGATTTGATGGCTGCACAGAGTTCCGCGTCTGTGCGTTAGGATCGCATGTACGAAAGCCGATAACGGCAGCTTTGACGTCATCACAGTCTGATATCGCCATCGTGAGGTAGGGCCTACCCCGTCAAACGCAAATGTCGAGCCCTACCAGGACCCTTACCAGTGAAACTTACTTTTTTTTTATGTTCATATAATTTTGAAACATGACGACAGTAACCATAGCAAATTAATAAAAAAGCATTGTATCTTGGGAACTAGGTACAGATTGTAAACAAAATAAAAAAAAAGAAGGTAGCTTTTGTTTCTAGAAAATCTGTTTTGAAAAGCACTGCATCCACCGCTTGCTTGATGTATCATGAGAAATTAACTATAAGTAATTATGTTGACATTATTTTATTATCGCATGATATTATGTAGGAAGAATAAATAAGGTGACCACGGTTTGACCGGTACAGTAACCGTTTTCATAACATTTGTACCGGTGTTTTTTGGTGGAGGTGCGGGTCGCGCACGTGTGTGAAAACGAAAAAATCGTTTAGGGCTACATTTTTGACGCTACCTTACAAATGCTGATAAACTACCATAATAGAAATAAATAAGTCTTATGATACAAATTTAATTCTTTTAGGAAGTTTGAACTTTTTCGGGGAACAAAATATAATAAAAATATGTCACTATAGTTTTTGTGCACAAACGCAAAAAATGTGACTTTTTATCAATTTTACTTTGATATTAATGCCAATTTACGAGAACGTTTGAAAACATATTGTTGGTTATCAGTCTTAAAAAACATGCTGTCACATGTTTTATAATACTTCAATGCACAGATAATTATACGAAGTCGCCGAGATAGGCAGACATGTCTTTGTTCGGCTGCGCGTCTTATTTACTTCCGCTTCGCGACGAGCACATTGTGGAGATAATAAGCCCCAAAAACCGCTCATACTTTCCCATTCGGCCATGTAGGTATCAACAAATGTTTTGGGTGATTTAGCTGTGTAAGTTTTTATAAAGCTATGTTATATTTCAGGTCAATTGAACATTTCGTTACAGCTTTTGTCAATCGACACCCAAATGCAGGAACAAAGCGCATCGCAGTTTGCATCACAATATAATAATTTCTTTAAAACAGAGCGGCTTCTTTGAGGGAAATTTTTTAAAACTGAATAGTGTGGCCAACACTGTAAATACACTTTGGAATTTAAAGTCGTTGGGGGTTTGTATGCTACTGTAGCAGTACACAACGTTTATTGTTGTTGTGTTCCGTGCTTAGAGATAATTTGCGGTTTGTTACCCACACATAACAAAAACTTGTAAAAATACAGCCAAACCTTACACACTCAAAAAGAAATGAGTTTCTAAAAAAATCACCTCAAATCTGCTTGCTGTATATAAGGTCCCTGAGTGTATAGCGCACCGCGGCTGGCTGCGGTGCCCTAACTGGAAACCTAGATATGTTTAAAGATAATATTTTTTATAGCACTATGACTGGATCGTATTATATACCCAAAATAGTATTCACCAAATTCGATTCATATTTTTGTTATAACATGACGAACATTAATTTCATGGAGTAGATGATATAACTTTCTTAATGCATTACCAAAATGGGAAAACTGTTTTTCAAGATCTATGTTATACGAATGTAGCTATGGATGACGAACCAAAAGGAAGTGTCCTAAACTCAAGAAAGTAATCGATCAGGACACTGTCTATTTTGTGACGGCAAATTGTTAGACATTGAGTCAGTTATCGACCTGTCCCCAAAAAGAGTGTTTTTTACTCGTATCTGTTCCCGTATGAAGATACATATTGAAAAATTAATGTGAAATTCCACTATTCTTGCCGTTGGGCTGTTGATCAATTATCTTGTGCTATTGAAAAAAAAAAATACACCCAGTAGTAAAACCCCAGAAAAAAAAACCGATATAGTCTACAAGAGCTGGTAAGTGTCGGTGAAATTTTATAAAAAGTGTCTAAGGTCGAAGAGACTTTTCAAGAAAACAATAAGGGACGAAGAACCATGTACGTGGACATCAAACCTTCCGAGAGAATTTTTGGCACCAAGCTGCAAATACTATATTCATTATTGTGAGGTTTAAACCTAATAGCAATGAGCAAAAACTAATGAACAAAACAAAACTAATGATAATAACAATCAGGTATAGGCCAACATAGTATTAATAAAATTACCCTTTAAATTTAAAAAATTTAATATTCACGTTGTTTGGTAACATCACAAATATTTTGGAGTTTAATACCCCCAAATAAAAAAATTGTAAAAAAAAAAAAACGGTAGCCAAGCTCTCGTTCAAAAGTTTCGGCTGTGAATGCTGTGGGATATAGAAGGGGAGCCAAGCATTTCATTCTTTCTCCCTAGTTTGCCATTAGAAAAGAAGGAAGAACATTTCGCCTGTTGAACAAGCGCTAAGCCAACCATTTACCATATTTTTAAGTTTATTAATCCTGGAGTTACAAAGAGACCATCGACGGACGCGTCGGGTATGGGTATGAGGCAGCTGCTAAGGGTTGTCGCGGTAGTGTAAAATAGACCACCCTAGAAGCTGGGGGGTTTTTTAACCTGCTGTATTCTCTTCCTGTTCTATTGTTCTATTTATTTATTGATATTTTTTGTTCAATTACAAATATCTAATAACGTTGATAAAATATTAAAGCGTGAGTCTGAATTTCATTTTTGGGACGAAATTCTACGATAAAAACTGACTTGAGTTACGGATAATGCTTTTATAATATATTTTGATAGTATCATTAGTTTAAATAATAATATTTAAAATATTTCAGTCAGTTTGACGTAGACATAGGGAAAAAAAACGCAAATTTTATAACTCAAGCTATACATTTGAACACGTTATTAAATACATGCAATTTTAAAAAAATATTTCGCTGAATACTATTTTTCATCACAATAGGGTTTGAAATGTGTGGAGGCAGGTAGAAAAAACCCATGTTCGCTCCAAGTCGGTCACGCCAAAAAAGGGGAAAGGGAAAAATGCAGACAATAGACGGGACGACCGGTCCCGGTCTCGTCCGGGATGGTCACTTGTATCTCAAGGATAGATAAACTTTTGTTTCCCACCCACCCCGCAAGCCGGAAGTTTTCGTCGATTTACGCAATATTTTAACACAGAACTGGTTATCGGATCGGGCTGATTTTTTTTTTGTAGATCATGAACACATATCAGGTCATACACCGAGTTTCAAGATTGTAAATTTTTCGGGGCGGCGTGTGCAGATAGCTGAAAAACCCCCCAACTGGGTGGGAGTAAACAGGGTCGAGTTAGCCATCGCCTAGCTTGGCTGCGGGCGAACGACCGTCGCCCTAGATTAAAGTTCCAGTAGAAGCCATACAAGAATGTCATGCACACTTTAACATTGCCTACGTGCTACATTTAAAAAATTTAAAATTTGACGTGACATGTGTCAGAAAATTTAAGTAATTGATTCAAATTATTACATATTTAAAATATTATGTTAGAAGTTTTATTGCCAATTTGTCTGTTACATGTGTTCGGTTTGGCCCCCGGACCTCACAGTGAATAGTAGTACTCTGCGCGACAGCGGAAGAAATAAGACGCGCGGCCGAACAAAAAGCATGTCATGCACTATCTCGGCGGACTTCGTATAATTATCTGTGCATGAAGTATTAAACACATGTGACAGCATGTTTTTAAGAAATGATAAACCAACAATATGTTTTCAAACGTTTTCGTAAATTGGCATTGAATATCAAAGTAAAATTTATAATAAGTCACATTTTTGCGTTTTAGACCAATTTAAATACTCTAAACTATTTTTAATGGGTAAATGTGGGTATTCACTGGACGGTCGATTCGTTTCTAAATAATCGTACAAAGTTATTGATTTAGAACAAGGATCAAAAGGGTGAAACGTCATGCGGAAGCGTCGCGGGCGCTCAAAACGGCATGTAGAACAAGGCGGATTCTTTTTGTATACGGTTTATGGTATGTATTTTGAATTAGGCTTTCTAAAAAGTATATAATGTCATCTTGTTCTACCGCGGTAGGGGGCCAACTTTCATAAAATTGCCCATTGCCGCTGCACGGGGTGCGAGAAAGCCTTCGCCATTAGAGTAATTTGCACTGGAAAGTTATAAAAATTGTTTCCGTCACAAATATAAGTGGAACAACAATAATGGATGAGTAAAAAAAAGTAAAAAAGTTTCCTAGACGGGGCTCGAACCGACGTCCTCTCGCATGCCCAAAAAAAGAGCTCTAACCCCTCGGCCAACAATGACCACGGTTTAAAAGTGCGGTCTTAGAGTGATATTTTTTACAGATGCACGAAAACTTGCGAAAAAGCGTAAAAATTGTCACACTTTTAATAGTTATAAAACGTTCTGTCGATATTTTTAGAGGTAATTTACGTCTCTTTCACAAGATGTGCATTATAATTTTTATTTTGTCATTAAAAAAATTCGGATGTGGGAGTCAGTCGCATGAAATATCCAACTCGCCACAAATAATATCTCGTGGTTTGAAACGTGGCTGGTAATGCGGGTAGCCTAGGACCCAAGGGGAGAAGAACGCAACTGTATTGACAGAGCTACCCATAGCGGACGATTTATCTAGGCAGTCGCCGCAAAATTTGAAAGCGCTCGGCCTGCTTCCGACTCTTAAGTCCAAATCAGGGAAATTAAAAAACTTCTGACTTTTCCCGGAAATCGAACCCTGGACCTTCTGCATTGGAAGCAGATACGCTAACAACAAGACCAAGAGCACACACAACAAGACCAACGAGCCCACACACAAGACGCATGTGACGACAGATCTAGCGTTTATGAGATGGTTCCTCTTGCACTCGACTGACAGAAGGCTGATACAAAGCACGTGCACTGCTGGTGAAAACGTATCTTTCGTAAACAAAAGTTCATTTATTACCGATTTTTGTACGTAATACTAATAGGCGGGGAAAACATATTACGATAGGCTGTTGGGCTGGGAATCTTTGCTACGCTCATCCAATAAAGTACTTTCAACCGAAAAGGAGTTTGGGATTTTTTTTTTACATTTGGGGGCCCTTTTGTCACGGTTAATAATTTGCGCCAAAAATAGAAACGTTAAAGGTAGCGAGCATAGAGCCCCACGATTGCTTGGCCGTGCGCCCCGGCGAGCGAAGCCTATAGACACTCCGAAATGTAAATGGGAACTTTTTTTTAGACCTCCTTTTTAAATCACTTAATAACTGAATAAAATAGACGTTAAAAAAATTAAAATCAAAAACGTTTGCAAGGCCCTAGTGTAGGTAAACATTTTTTAGGGAGACATATTTCCATTGCCGGAGTAGTTTCTCATTTCTTTCCCCACAGTCATTTTGCTATGTGGGCCTAAAGGTTTTAAGGCTAACATTGGGCTTTTTAGGCTATTATAATCCTGAGCTTTGGGAGGAATTTTATTGTGTGATACTTTTTTGTAGTGGAGTGTCACAGAGTGCAAAATGGAGCAACATTCAAGTGAGAGTCTTGCAGATATGGACACATTGGGAGCCTTCTTGGTCTTTCAATTGATCAACCGCATGGACTAGAAGTACCAAACGAAGAAGGTGAGTCACAAAATTTTGGTTGTCTGGTACTTGATATTTTTCCAATTCTTAGTACCGTAGGCCCTAAAATTTTTTCCTGTTTGGGTGGTTTCCCCACCAAGCAAACGGTTTGCTCCGTTTTATGATAAACTTCACGGGGAACATTGAAGTTACGAAGCTACAGGTCTATTTTACGTTTCACTAAAGACTAAGTTTGGGCCCCTATCATATATAGCTTGAATTCGGCCCTATCTCTGTAAATAGCAAAACTTTCCCAAATCATTAGGGGCTACGGAATGAGAGGTCCCCAAATTTGAATGATCTTTTTAACACTATCACTATCGGAGAAAAGGGGCCCCGGGAAAAGTACAATCTACCTCTTCCTTAGTTTATTCGAACCCCTCGAAAGGGGGACCTACCACAGATAACCCGCTAAAAACTGGGGGACGGCTGCTTGCTATCAGAATTAAAGGAAGAAAAGGCCTGGCCCTGCTAAAAACAGACCATTTTTTGATATTGAACCCTTCCTTTTGATATGGGCCCCTCTGTGGGGTTTCATGTAAGAAATTTTTTATGACGTTTTTATTACAGAAAGACTGGCGATTTTAAAAGGGTAGGTAGGCAGAAACTTTGTGGGAAAGTACTCTGATTGGGGGGGCCCTTTTAACTTACCTTAGCGGTTTTTACCCCTTTTGATCAGGATGAGACCGCAGGAGGTACATAAATCAGAAGAAACGAGGATTGCATAAATTATTCAAAGACATGGAGAGACCTAACCTAGACACAGTGAGGCAGCTGCGGGAGAAAAACCCAGAACCAGGGATCCGACCACAATACCTGCCCGTTCTGAGTTTAAAGACATTGGGGAGTGAAGACTTTAAAACTTTTAAAATAAAAAGATTTTTTCCAAAAAACATTTTATTTCATGAATTTTTGTGATTAAAATTTAACTTTTGATTTAATACAAAAACCTTTAATTAAAACTAATTTGGGGAACAATTTTATACCCGAAAAAATAGTGGGTGTTTCCCCCCCCCCCTGTTTTGTTTTTTTGTTTGCTTTTACTGAGCAAATGATGTGTTTTTATGAAAATTGGAGGGGACCCTCGAAATCTCTGAAAATTTGACCGCCCGGTTTTTGGGGGCAACTTAAAAAAAATTCTCAAATATTTTTTTTTCAATTTTTTTGATGGAATTAAGGGACCAATGGGAAAGTGTGCCTTTTTAAAGAAAAAAAAAAAAGTTTGCCGAATTTAAGAAAAAAAGGGGTTTAAATATATGCCTTTTAAGGTGTTAATTAAATAACCACTAACCAAAAATTCAAAAAACAGCAAAACCCAAAACCCCCCAAAAAAAAAATCTTTAAAAAACCCCAAACTCATCTACCCCTTCCCCATTTCCATTTTAATTAAAAAAAAATTGGGTTTAAACCACCCCAAAAAAATTTTCCAAAAAACCATCTCCACCCCC